>CM031235.1:959631577-959746132 GCA_018340775.1 Taxus wallichiana var. yunnanensis
TCTTGAGAGTTTCTAAGACTTGTCAACGAACTCATTTTTGTATATCCAACAAAAGTTGCAGTCCACGAGCCACATTTCATGTGTTTAAAACTAACAGTTCACCTGTCAACGCATGCTTCCATGTTTTTGCATACCTATCTACCAGAGCACCTCAAACTACAACATCTGACACTATTTCTATATCTTTTATGCTTTGATGGATGTCCATACTCTGTCCGTAGCTCGCATCCGGCACTAGACGGAGACACTAGCAGCGCATTATTGAATCGGCTGCTTTAAATCACAAGAAATTTCCTCAAAAGTCTCTATAGCCTTTTCAACAAACCCATTTTGTTTATATCCTACAATCATTGCAGGAAGAACTGTTAGGGAATGTACAATTCTACGAAATCGACAAAATTTTCATTTGACGTACAAGGAGGAGCTGGAATGAATTCGGCTTTCCATTATGCTTTCAAAGACGCCTTTTCAACGCAGTCGGGAGTATGTGGCAAAAACGTGAGTTGATCGGGTTCGAGGTTTGCACGTTGCTGATGTGGCTTTCTCGAGGGAAAACCCATATCTTCGCGCTGATTAATGCCGTGGACTTTCATGGCCGCAACTATCCAAACAATGTTAAATTTACAATGTTTCCTTGGGTTTTAGTGTGTCACAGTCTCTGGATCCAAATAAAGTGCTTGCATTATTACTCAAGGAAAGTGACAGGTTTGAAAAGCTTCTTAGGACGTGATAGGTATTAAAGTCTTTTTGGGCACCCATATCTTGTAAGATCTCTTCCACATGCCATACCTGCCATAAATCACCGTCCACCAACCACATTCATTTTTTATTTTATTTTTGTATTTTAAGTTGGGCACTACATTTCCCTCCCCTTATAAGAGCATCGTCCTCGATGCGACGCACTTCCGAAACTCGAAGGGTTGGTAGGGAAGAAAGTCAATAAGGACACACGTCACTTAACAAAACAACTGGGTGATACAACACAACCACAAGAGATCAAACTAAATTTAAAAATATCTTAAATTTTAATGTTCGTGAAGATCGCGCTTCTCTTTACTTTATTACTTAGTTTTTTCCTTTAAAGTATTTATTCATCTCAATGCTTATTATTTCACTATTTAAGAGTTTAATTATCTTGTGTTTGTCGGTGCCTAGCAAAATTGACATCACAATACCACATTAAGGACAAACAATACACTAATGGTTCACAAGACATATTTCTACATACTTCCACGACTGTATCACATCAGAAGAACTCAACTAACCCAAGGACAGAACATACATAGCTCTCACAACATAGTACTTGTCACACGTGCTCCTGACACAACAGTACCCATAACATAAGTAGACTACAACAACGTAGAATTCCCAATAGGTACACATACGACGGTTTCACAAAACTCTAGACCATAACTATAGCTACATAGTGTTAAGATGGAAACAATGTCCCAAGACAAACGCAAATCTTAAGAGTACACAAAGCCATAATACTAACACCATACACCTCCCACAACATCATGAAACAAATCCATATACCTCCCAAAACATCACCAAGAACTACATGAAATAAAATAAAATAAATAAAACTCCAAGTGCACTAATCACACACACATACACAAGTCTCTTATGCCTCCCTCAAAGCATCGCAAAACAACTCCATATATCTCCCAAGCATCAATCACACCCACACAAATCTTTATGGCTCCCTTAAGTCTCTTATGCCTCCCTTAAGTCTCGTATGGCTCCCTCAAGTAATAAAAATAAAGATAAATTTTCCTTTTCACTCCCCAAAAGAGGTCGGTCACCCTATGGCCCTGGGTGCATAGGGTCCAGATACCTCTAACCCAAGTGACATAATAACTCATGGTTCAACAACCTGCTAGTTATATGTAACTCCTTGGGGCATACCCCATACAACGAAGTGGGTCCATAGGTTCCACCACTTCATGGTGATTCCTATGACCCTATTCCAATACATTATGACATTAGAACCAACACAAACAAACCATTCAAATGTCAAGTGGCAAGATCGAAAGATTTGGGCTAAGCTATAAAATTTTTAAACTTAAAAATAAAATTTAAATCTAAGCAAAACAAATGGCTAAATAACCATAGTTAGTGTAAAAATTTTCATGTTAGTACATCAACCATATAAATGCCCAAAATATAAGAACATGTTAATCAAGAAAATTGTTGGTTCTAGCAAGAAAATGGGAAGTTTTCAATTTACGAATAAAATACATGTATAGGAATAACACATTACAATAACTACGCGGCCTTATATGGCCACCCAGGGGTTACTCAATGAGTTGCTGACACTCGGAACATCGAGCCTCAACTCGTAAAATAACATATCAAATAATACAACTGTCATCATCTCTATCTGAATCATCACACCACCACTTTGACAAGGCTCAACATAGTCAAAATCACATAGGTTGAATCCATACGATAACCATATCAGGAGAGAGAAAGGATTACAAGTCACCATCTACTGAGCCTAAGGTGTCCACGAAACACAATATGCATGACACCCGTTGAGCAAGTTCCACACATACCAAATGAACAAAAGTGGGTTTTCAACCTATATAAGGCTCCACTTCCTATCTTGTACTTGGCTCAAGTGACTGGTCAACGGTACACATTTCCTCACTCCAAACATACACCTTTTACCGATTTTCCCTAGGGTCGGTTAGTATAGGTTCCACAACATAACATATAGCTACATCACTAACACAATGGTGATTCACTCACATAAACCATAGCATCGTACGCATGGTATATATACATAGTATAACACAATCATTACTTTTATGGGTTACGATACATCACATTACCACATTCTACACCCAAAGTGCAATCACTGTACATTAGGGATCATACACTCACCATATGCCCCTAAATCATGACATGAACCATCCCATTTTACATGAATTTTACGTATGAGGAACACAATGTATAACCTTACAACATATAGTCAATTCCAATTACAACATGGTGACAACATCACGATAAAATCCAATTCACTTTACAACAATTTTGTCATGTAATACCTCAATACACCTTCATATCACATAATGCCAAAATGCTCCAATACTCCGCAATCCACAATAACATTATTTTTCACACACAATAAGGTGGTACATCACACATGAATTCCTCATTGAATCAATGAAAAGAGAGTGAATACTCTCATCACAAGCACATAACCATGATAACAAATATGCACTAAGTGACATGCACCGCATGTGCTTTGATAAGGTCACAATTACAACATTGTTGACATCACGCTTATATCACATTACTCTTCCAATATCCACCACCATCATGCAACACCATCACAACTCCAATCTGCCTCAGAGGTTCGAGAGCATGAACCTCTTGATCTGATACCAAATGTAACGCCCACATTTTATACACAGAAAAATAACAGTAAAATACCAGGATAAATTTTTCTTGACTTACATTTCTCACTACACAACACCGCAAGGGCTCCAAATACAGAAACTTGACAATGCATACTACACTTTTGTTATCCAGTAAAATTACATGAGGGCAATTTTACCGATAACCTTACTGAAAATTTTGTTTCGATCCTCGTTAGGATCCTTCGGCGATTCAAAATTGTAAAATCCCTTCCTGGAAATTCGGTTTTTGAACTTAGTCTTTGAGCCTTTTTGGTCGGGCGCAACATCAATTTTGATGCGCCCTTAAAAGCCTTCGCGCATGGTTTTCCATGTTAACACGTCTTTCGGTGCGCCAAAGGATGTTGAGAAAGTTTTTGAGCGCCAAAGGGCGCACGTAATATCTTTGTTACATCAGTTTTGTGCGCCAAAGGGCGCACATAGCTTCGTGTCGACAACTAACTTCGTTTGATGCGCCAAAGGCGCGCTCATTCTCCTCGTTGTCATTTCTTCCATGCGCCAAAGGGCGCACGCTTCCTCGCCGACACTGCTTCATGCGCCATTTCAAAAGTTGGTGGCGATTAATGACAAGTTTTTCTATATATACCCGTGCCCGCCATGTCATTTTCATTTCATTTTGACAAGCACGTGATCGCCTGGATTTGTCACCCGCTCACATTATCTCGCCCGTGGACCCGCTTTCCGATTTTAACATATATTTAAGGTAAGAGGTTCATCCTCTTTTCATTGCATGCTTTCGTGTTTTGGTCTGTGTTCGGTCTGCTGGTCTGTGTTTAAAAGAGTATGTTTAGGTGTTTCCCCCTGAGCTTTTCAATCGTTTTCTTCTCTCCTCTTCTTCCCTTTTTCCAGATCTGCTGGTAAAGGGAGCTTTCTTGAATGGCTTGGCTTGATTAAACCTTTTATAAAACCTTACTTGCCCAAGTAACTATTTAGGTGGAGGAAATGAGTAAGAATGATTTGAGTGGAGAGTCTTTTTTTCAAATGGCGACCGGCGCCTTGTTATAATCAAGACATGCGCTTCTGCGCACTTACCCGCCATGCAACATGCTCAAGACCGCGCTTAGGGCGCACCCGCCATCCCGCTGCAGCTTTAAATTCATGCGCCTCGAAGCGCGCCTTTTACATGCCTGCAAGTTTAAATCCCGCGCTTCCATAAAAACTTTGGCGCACCCTTTACCCCCTCACAGATCCTCTTCTATGCGCCAAAGGGCGCGCCCAGCCTTCCATGCAACGCAAGAGTTATTTGCGCAAGTATAAAACCTCCAAGCGCGGGCGCACCTTCCGCTGCAAGTACACATGATGTGTAGACCCTCCATGCGCGCGCCATATACCTTTGCGCGCTTTTTTCCATGTTGCACACACCGCCCATGCGCCAAGGGGCGCACCAAATCTCAATGTAACATGCATTTCGTGCGCCTTCTATATAATGCAGCTGCTTCATCCATGCGCCATGCGCCTTTGGGCGCCAACTTAACTCTCTGCTGCACCCTTTTCCTGCGTGCGCCTTGACTATTCACTCGTTATATACATTTTTCATGCGCCCGCGTCCCGAACCTTAAAAGTTCTAACTCTTTTCTCGCTAGTATTCCAATGGAAGATCAAATGACTAATTCAAGCTTCTTGGATTGGGTTTCGCTCCTTCTACGTGCAGATCATCGATAAGCCTCAAGAACACATGTCTACGCCAAGCAAGAGACCCATCAAACCAAGAGGGAAGGCAAAGCTAACGTAAGAAGAAATGAAATACAAATATCGAGGGTCGATGCCCGAATCACAGTGCAGAGTGTAATATGGATGTCGTGATTCTCGAATCGGGCCACATTGACATAGAGGAATTTCGGGTAAGGACTCGTAAAGTGACAAGGAGTCCATGGATGGATAAATTGATAGGCGCGCCCGCACTTCGCCGTGGGATTCTCGTCGCTGCACTGCGGCATAACGAAGTTTATGATGGTTGTTGCACAATCCTTCAACAAAGACACAAGATGTGTCGAGAATAAGCAAGGGCGAGGTAGTTATAAACCCACGCCCGCCGCTTTGAGTTGATGCTTCGCATCCTCACCACCGAAACTATGTGGTCATAGCCGCCAAGAATGCCTCAAGGCTTGGGAGGACAACGAAGACAAGTGCATGTAATTGATGAATGAGGTCTACCTCAAGAATAAGAAGGTAGTGACCTAAGTGGCCTCAAACTATCCACCGGAGTGATTTCTCAGAGGAACTCAGTGATACAATCACCTTCCTGAGCAGAGTCTTCGGTCTTTCAGATGCTCACTACTTCCATAAGTGGATGCTGCGATACCTTGACACAATGAATAAGAATCTGCCCGATCGCTGCTTTCGCTGGGGAGATAATAAAGAAGACAATATCCGAGCAATCGCAATAGCCACACAACAGAGTGTTCCACATGAACTCCTACGTAGTGTATGCCGCGCCTCAAAGGGATTATCCAGGGCTGCACCGAAGTGGAACTTGGCCTCAGGCCAAAATATATGAATACTATCAAGAGCTGAAGCTGGAGAACAGCATCCAACACTTCGCTAAGATCAATGATGTTTTCTTCTATCACATCATGTGCATATCATGCCAAATTTGACTCATGGCCGACAACCAAAAACATAGTGGCAACACAGAGAAGTGGGGGCCTTTTCACCTGGGGCTTCCCACATTCACCTATCGAGGGCGGTCAACTTTTTGGGCGAACCAACCAGTCGCAAGGTATGCCTGGACCAAAGCTGATTTTATTGGAACTATCAAGACAGCCTGTCACATACCATGAAAAGTGCCTCAAGAGAAAGAAGGGCGGAACTCCTTTCCCCTCACAAGAGGCCGCTACACATGCTCCAGCCTATCACAAGGCGAAGGAGATGTTTCACGAGCTAGAATTGCTCAACCTAAAGCATGATTTCCCAAAGAAGGCCCACATTCGACCCTAGGGGCCGTCTACCAAGGGCTAAGCTTGATCCGATTCATGTCCCCGATTGAGGATATCTACATCGACGCTCTCCATGAGGTAGAACTCGTAAGAAAGGATCACTCGCTTAGCATTAACGGAAATCATCCATTACGGAGTGGCCATTGTCCCAAAAGGCTTCCAAACCACTAAGACGAAGTAGACAAAGTGTATAATGACACGTAAGGGGATGATTGGCCCTTCCTGACATCGACACAAGCAAGGCTCCTCGCATAATCGAGGAGAGGGTCAAGGAGACTATGCGAGAACAGAGCATCGGGTGCCGCATGAATGGGTTAATCTACCTCGGTGTAGATTTTACAACTTCTCCTTTGGGTAATGCACCTCCAAGGTCAAAGAAGCAGCTAAAAGGCAAAGTCATGAAGGGAAGGTGAGCCTAGCACCATTCGTGAGGAAGCCCCCGAAAGTCCTCTTCCTTCGAGCTCGAACAAGTAATAACCCCGGATTCGCCAGAGAAGGAATTGACAGAGGATAGTCCTATACGCCCATCCACCTGTGATGTCGGCATCGCTACAAACTACAGAGGTCCCTTCTATCCCTTCTTCTCTCTCTTCCTCCCCTTCCTCGATGTCGGCAACCACTCCTTTGGTGTATCCTCTCCCCTTCTTCTACTCTCTCCCCGCCTCTTCGTCCATCTTCTCTCTCGCTGATTTGTCTTCCTCCATTTCTTCCCTCATTTCCGGCTCCTTCCTTCCCATGTCTTCTTCGCACTGCGGTTTCCTTCCTCCCGTGGGCATGTCTTCGGCTATTCTTTCAATGCGCCGCCGCGTGTCTCCACGTTCTTCCCTCTTCTACCGTTGCGCCTCCTCTCGCCTCTCGGGTCCTTCTTCAATAGACCAGCTTGATCTCTCAAAGAACTGAGCCAACCAAAGAGGAAAGTCCCCATCGCTCCGATGGACTTTTCACCATTCCGCTAAAGGAGCAAAGAAGCACAAGCCGGTTACACGCTTCTCCAAGAGCGCCGCAGTGAGAGGGTTATGGAAATTGCCTACCCCGATCCCACCAAAGAGAAAGAAGATCCGTCTCCGGCAGATTTCACAGCTGACCCAAGTCACAATGGGGACATCTCTCGAAAGTCTCAGGGGGAAGCTCTTTCCGCAGCTTGATGCACTCGCGAAAAGCTTCAGAAACAAAGGAAGAAAAGAGGCTATCAAGGAGCAGTAATAAATACTGCTTCAAGCCCTACGTAAGATGGGAAGTGCACCTCCCACAATCGCCGCCGAGACTCCCGAGCCGCTCACCAGAGAAGATCAATGAATATTCAAAGATCGGCGAAAGGTATGTATGGCAAGCTTTTCATTGAGGAGCCAAATCCTTAAGGATAGTGAAAAGGTGATCGCGAGTATATCGCTTATACCGAACATCGAGAAGGCGAATAAGGAACTCCAAACATTAGCAAGTCCAAGATCGTAAGAGCTCAAAACGCCTGACTCCAACACGAGGCCTTCCAACAAATGTTCGACTGCTCACCAAGATTTGGTCAAGTTTGGAGTATTCGGTCATCCAAGGACCCTCAACAAGACCATGTCCACTGGACTATCTGACAGATCAGCTCGAATTTGTGTTAGAGAAGATAGACAAGGTGAAGGAAGAGCCCTGGATGCGATGCATCAAATGGAGAAGATTGTTCTATCTATGACTCTGTGGTTGCTCACTCCTTCCCTCACCTTGAGATCACCGACGATACTATCCGAATTTTCAAGGAGTTAGCTTCTCAAGGACAGGCCGTAAGTCACTTTCGACATCGAATCCATCAACAACCTATCGGCCAGTAGAGACTTCATCGGGTCCCTAATCGAGGCGGGTAAAGACTATTCCAAGGTCCCCGAAAAGCTCATCGATGAGCGGAAACTCATGGCGAAGCAATCGCTGAAAGGCACAAGGATCCATCACAGATCAATTTGCGCCAATGATCAGCAAGTTCTCGAATACCGCGCTGGGCTCCACATCTCATCTCCCGATCAAGATCAAAACAAAGCACCCTTTTAGGCCACACTGTGGATGATGATGATGAATAGCTTCTTCTTCTTCTTCTTTCTTCTTCTCCTCTCTATTCTCCGACTTTCTTCGAAATATCTGAAGTGTGTTGGCACAAACGATGACATCATCCATGTTGCATCATGGGATGATGTCATCCATCCAAGTTGTCAAAGTCAACATGACTTTTGGATATTTTGTAAATATCTTGTGAATAAGTGGTTGGCTCCATTTTGCCTTCTCTCTCCCTCACTTTCTATAAATACTAGAATACTTGTTGTATTTGGGGTGAACATTTTTCAGATAGAAATAGAAGTGAGGAGAGAAAGACTTTGAGCTTTCTTGTAACAGATAAAAACAATTAATACAATTATTCAGACTTTGTGCTCAATAACTGTGTTATACATTAAGATCTTTCTTATGTTAGGTCTGCATGTGTTTATTCTGTTGAATTCATATCTACTTTTCCGTCACTTGTTTATCAGTATTGCTTTGTTTATTTATGCAAGTAGGTTTGGCTCTGTTTACTACCAAGCCCAAAGCATAGATCTTCTGACCCTTCCGCTTTGGAACTCATTTCTTTTCTTCCTTCGGATCTGTTCTTTCTCTTCTCCTTCTTTTATTCCTTTCTCTTCGCAGCCTAGAACACTCTACTGGGATGAGATCCCAACCCCCGAAGGCAGAATCTGTGAGACTTGCATAGGTTCCTGCTAGTAGAAGTAGCAATAAACCAGTTTCGCTTTGCTGTCTCAAAGAGGGGCTAAGCCCTGCACACCGCTGGGTCTGCCTATCCATAGATCCGTCCACGCGATGCATTTTCGGACCAACAGTTTTTGGCGACTACTGGGATCGGATTTTCTAACAGATTTCGCCAACAGAAACAGATAAATCTGTCAGATCTATGCTGGTAGTAAAATAAAAAATCAGAGAAAATCAGCAGGTTGCTGCCAGTTTGCAAATCTAAACCTTTTTGTTAAAAATCCTAAAAATTTGCAAAAGTACTCGAAATTGAAAATTTTCTTCTGAGAATCATAGATCTGGGCCTGTTATATATCTTTAGTTCACTGAGTTTTTATCAAAAATCATCATTTTCCGTAGATCTGAGTTTTTAACTATTTTCTGAAATGTTCTAAACCCTCTGAAAATTAAAAACCAGATCCGAAAATCAGCTTACTATCTTCCCTGCCATCTTATCCTCGCTGTTATTTGTCATTTAACCGCAATCGGTTTCTGAAGAGGATAATTTTCAAATATCGTAGTGTATGCCGCTGGTTTTTGGCGTAAAACCAGTAAAATCAGCAAGTACACCCAAAAATAAAGTTTAAATCTGCGCTGTAATATTACAGATCTGAAAGGTACACTGGCGAGTGAACCTTTTACGCGCAGCAGAAGAGCCCGTGGAGAAGCTGATCCTACTTTCGATCTGCTTCAGAGGCACAATTTCAGCGTAACACCGCAGACGCTTTTTTCGCCGCTTAAGCTCAATGCTAGCCTGGCTCATCCAGAGTGTCTCGCCTTCACGAAGAAAAAGTCTTTTGCCAGAAGCATCCACATCCCTTTGTAGTGCTTTGCTACTCAGCGGAACTACACTTCCAGCTCGTGTTCTCTTTCCGGCTTTTCAGATGGCGGTACCATGGGGAAACGCTATGGGTCCGTTGGCTTTACCACATCCAGTTCACGCACTCCCTCACGGAAATCGAAAGAATTTTCCTAAATTCGACGGGAGCGGAAATCAAAGCACGGATTCCCACATTTCTGCTTTCATTATGTCATGCAGTATTTTGGATGTGACTCATGAAGATGTGTCAGTTCGCCTTTTTCTAGAAACTCTACAAGGGCCTGCAGCTGAATGGTTTCAAAGATTTGCCACGGATCTATCACTAGTTGGGCAACTTTCATGGACGCTTTTAAGACATGTGTATAAGCCTTCGTAAGATGCATTTACTTTATTATCACGAATCACTCATCTGAAGAAGGAGGCAAATGAGACCATGCGCGATTTTGTCGCCCGGTTCAATGCGCTAATCAACCGTGTCCCTACTGCCATGCTTCCAACACCGGAGAACCAGAAGTGTTTTTTCGTAAATGCCATGAGCTCAAAAGTTAGCTTCTTACTCCTTCAAGAGCGAGTAGCTACTCTACCTCTCGCTCAGGCTGCTGCCATCCGTATAGAAGACAATTTGATAATATCTGGCGAGTTAAGAAAGGAATCAGCAAAGCCTAAGTCTTTGGGCCCTTCGCCTACCACTTCGTCTGATCCAGCATTCCAAAAAATGGCGAATGATTTGCTTGCACTAAAAAGCACTGGCCTGTGCCTCCCAGCTCTCGACGGATATCCCGCGGAGGAATTTTGTTCCTAACAACGCTTCACAAAGGCCGCGCTTGCCTACAGCTGCTCCACGGTTGGCGCTTGAAGCTCCTCCGGTCAATGCTCTGGCCGAGATTGAAGAAGAAGAGCAGTACTATGAAGAACCTTCGCTCCAAGGCGAAGATGATCAAGATGTCGGTGAACCGACTGGCGACTCCACAATTGGATACATGGAATTTGATGAGGACGAATCTGATGAAGAAGAGAGTACGCAAGGCTATGCAAGCGGACAATCCTACGCTGTTTTTACCCGCTCGCAAGGAAAAGAAGCAGAAGTTGCTGCCCATACGCAGAAAGAGAAGGCCGTGTCAAACGCGCCTCCAACCATTGTTAAAAGAGGTAATCCTCTTCCCGCTCAACTCCCTGTTAAATCTTTTGCAAAGAAGTCTTTTCCACCTATCTCTCCTCCGAGTCAGCCCTCTCATATTCCTATCAAGATCAGTAACCCTATTCCATCATCGCGGGGTGAAGGACTCATTCCTTTACCAACGCAACCCTTGGCCGCATTTGATATAATAGATCATGCAAAAAAGACCAAGATCCAAATGTCTGAAGCTGAGTATCTTCAGTCAAACCCCGAACAGCTTGTAAGATTGACTAAGTATATCCAAAGTCAAGCTGTTATATCTAGTCAGGCTTCCCCTAAAGGAATCCTTTCCACTCCTCCTGAATCCCACATAAATGTTGCCTCAACATCCGCATCGTGCAAGATAGAGCCTTTCTATCTCTCCTCCTAATCAATGGCCATAAGTTGAGCAATCGATAATTGATTCCTGAGCTTCGATAACGCCATGCCAATAAAGTCGCCCATGCTTTGGGCCTCACTCTTACCAAGCCTTTCGGCAGATGTTACTCATCGGAAACAAGCAAGTGCCATTGATTGGTCAAATCAAAGACGCGCAATTTGCGTCGCAGATTCCCGAAAAGAGGGTAAAATGACCGCCCTTGTCGCCGACATTCCTAACAGCCTATGGAATTTTTGGCTGGGAAGGAGCTTTTTTGCAATAAGTTGGTGGAGAAATTCATATGGACTGGTCTAAAGCTAGAATTCCAGTCAAAGGCGTAATGCAAACTTTGGAGCCGGAATCCCAAAAGAAATACTTGGTCACTAGCTCTGAAGACCCCAAAGCCCAAATCCTTTTCGAATCATCAGGGATGGGGAACTACTTCTTATCCACCGAGGCGGATACAAAGGAAGTTTTCGTTCAAGAAAAGGACCTTAATAAGGTCTGGACCTTGCAATTTGATGGCAGCTGCGCAACTAGTGGATGTGGCGCTGGGGTTGTGCTAATATCTCCTGAGGAGGAGGTCATTCCTCTCTCTTTCAAATTGCAGTTTTTCAACACTAACAATACTGCCGAGTATGAGTCTCTGTTACTCGGTATGCAAGCCGCAAAGGAAAGAGGAATAAAAAATCTAAAAGTTCAAGGTGATGCCGAGCTAGTTGTAAATCAGGTCAAAAGGATTTACCAAGTAAAAAATGAAAGGCTCAGGCACTACCGTAATGCAAGATGGGACAAAGCATTGAGGAATTTGATGCCTTTTCAATAGGAGCGATTCCAAGAGCTCAAAATGACATGGCTGATTCGCTGGTCAAGTTTCAAAGATCTCTCATGCTCCCGCACCCGGCTCAAAACAAACAAATACACCATATCAAGTGGTTTTCCGCCAAGCGTGCTGCATAACTCTCAAGATTGGCGGTGTATTCAACGATGATAATCACCTCATTGCCTTTCTAGAAAAATCAGAAAATTTTGATGAGTTGATTTCAAGGATCCACCTCTACATGCCGTGAATGAATCAATCAACACCAAAACCACGAAACAAAGGAGAACGATGGCATTTGTCAGCTTAAGGGAAATAAAATTCCAAAAGGCCTGGTTTCTCTGGAGCGCCTGTTTGACAGGCATGACCGTTTTGTGAAAAAGAAAAGGCGAGATGATCCTAGCTCATCTCCGCAGACAGTAACTACCAATATAGGTTCTCGAGGCACATCCGCATTCGTGAACATCGGGAAATGTTGCACGCCAGAAGAAAAGCGGAAATTTGTCAAGTTGCTGAAAAGATATATGGATGTATTGGCATGGTCCTATGCCGACTTAAAGTCCTTCAAGCCAAAGGACGCTCAAAGATGATATACCATCAAAGAAGATGCCAAAGCCTTCCGCCGAAGCGTGAGGCATTATAATCCCAAGATTTCGGCACCATTCAGCCGAAATTAAGATGCTTGACGCAAGAATCATCTTCCTATCCATCACAAAGACTTGGGTGGCAAACATTGTGCCGCCAGACGCAAGAAAAACGGTGAAATACGATCTCAGAGACTTCCAAACTTGAATCAAGCTTCACGAAAGACAACTACCCTCTTCCCATAATGGACCAAGTTCTCAAGCAAGAATCGGGTCGAGATGCCGTTCTATGCTTGACGGTTTTTCGTGCTATAATCGATTGAAGTCTCGCCTCAAGATCAATTCAAAACAAAGCATTCACTACTCCATGGGGTACATTTGCCTACAAAGCAGATGCCTTTCGCCTAACTAACGCCGGTGCCACTTTTCACGGGCCATGGATTTCGTGATTTAAAGGCATGATGGGAAAAGTCATCAGTAGTTTATCTAGATGACTTAACCGTGTTCTCCAAACGACGAAGTGATCATTGTGATCACTGGAGCAAGTATTGGCTGTGTCGAGAACATGGGATTTCCTAAATCCTAAAAAGTCTATTTTTGGGGTTATCAAGGAAATCTAGGCCATGTGGTTAGCAAAGAAGGAACGAAGATTGATGCCGAAAGAGTTAAGGCTATCCAAAGCCTTACTCTGCCTACAAGCAAGAATGGTGTTCATTCTTTCTTCGGAAAGGTGAACTTTCTTAGGCGTTTTGTCCCTGATTTTGCTGAGAAGACCCGCCACATACTGAACATGATGAAAGGGTCACCCACTTTCAGATGGAGTGAAGAGGGGAAAAGGTCGTTTGAAGAGATAAAAACTTCTGTTGCTCATGCACCGGTCCTGGTATGTCCAGATTTCTCCAAAGACTTCATTATGTATAGTTACGCCTCCGAACATACTGTGTCTGCAATCCTAATGCAAAAGAATTCAGAGGATATTGAATCCCCGATTGCATTCATGAGTTCTCCCCTCAAGCCCCACGAGTCAAGATGACTCACTGAAAACACGCCTTTGCCGTTGTCAAAGCAGTGAAGAATTTCAGGTATTATATTCTGAACTCGCATACGGTGGTGCTGGTTCCTGACACTGCGGTGAAGTCAATTCTAACTCAGCAGGAGTTAGGAAGCTTGAGAGGGAATTGGATCGCAAAGGTCCAGGAATATGACCTAGATATCAAACCCACCAAGCTGGTGAGGGGTAAAGGCCTGTGCCAGCTAATGGCTGAGAACAAGGGTTCAGAAAATCCTGATGAAAGAGAAAATTGTACCAATGAAGAGCAAACCCCTCTAGAAGGGCCTGATTCTCTACCTCTGGTTTTGTTTGTTTCAACTAGTGACGAATGGTACTCCGACATTGCTTTCTTCCTTACCTACGGCGAATGCCCAATGCACCTAACTGTAAAGGAGAAGCGTACTGTAAAGCTCAGGGCAGCTAAGTATGTCATCTGGGATGAAGGTTTATATAAGCGCGGGATAGACGGGTCTTCTCGCGATGTGTTGATAAGCCCCCCAGCAAGTAAAACCGCTGGAAAGTTTTCACAACTCGGCCTGTGGAGGCCATTTTTCTTCTTCCGTGACAGCGCACAAAATCATTCGAGCTGTGTACTACCGGGCCGACGCTTTTCAAGATGCGGCTACCGGGTGGCAAAATGTGAACCCTCACAAGAATTCGCCGGCAAGCCCAAGTCGGCTGCCTCCCCTAAGGCCGGTCATTATCAATGAACCATTCAGGCAATGGGGAATTGATTTTATTGGTGCACTCAATCCTCAATCGAGTGCCGGACATAGCTATGTCCTCACGGCAACTGATTACTTCACTAAATGGGTGGAGGCCATACCTGACAAGCATGCCACTTCTGAGGTGGTTTGCAGTTTTATCAAGGAAAATATCATTGTCAGGTTTGGCATTCCAAATAAAATCGTTGCTGATAATGCTTCTAACTTCTCTTCCCGTGAAGTTATTAGTTTTGCTATGAATATGGGATAACTTTAGCACATGCCTCGATTATTATCCTCGTGGAAATGGTCAGCGTAATCCAAGAATAAGAACTGGTGACCATCATACGGAAATTAGTAGATGAAAATCAGCGGATGTGGCACAAGTCTTCAGACGATGCTTTGTGGGCGGACCGCATTACCCCCAAGAGATCCCTCGCATGTCACCTTTTCAAGTGTTATATGGCACCGATGCCGAACTTCCCATTTCTCGCAAGGAACTTCGCCGCTCTACGCTGGCACGAGCAATCGAAGATGAAACTTTTCGTGAGTTCTCTCGAAAAGAGAATCATGTACTTATGGAACTTGAAGAAAAGAGAGTAAGGGTGGTCGACAGATCACCGAACATCGAATCAAGTGAAGAAGCTTTTCACAAGAAGGCCAAGCAGAGGAATTTTGAAGTGGGAGATCTCGCCCTTCTCTCGGGACAAGCGAAGAGAGCCAAAGGGTATGCACGGAAAATTTGATTCCCTATGGAGAGGGCCCTTCAAAATCAAGCAACTCAATGGAGAGAATAGTTTCTATCTCTCATATCGGATGGAGCCGAGCTCCCGCTTCCCTATAGCGGCAACATCTCAAGATCTTCGTGAAGTAGAGCTTGCTCTCTTCTTTGTACGCTTTATTTTAGTTGTGTGTTTGCTTTAGTCGTGTGTTTGCTTTCGGTTTTTGTGTGTTTCTTTTTTCTCCTCCGGTCCCCTTGTTTTTGACTCCGCACTCCAATGGATAGGCACATGTGATCTGGGGATTCTCTACCCCCGAGTTTGCTCAGGGATAGTCCCCAGAAAGAGCCAGCTGTTATCCCGTAAAATTGACAAGGGCAATTTTACCGATAACCTTACCGAAAATTTTGTTTCGATCCCTCGTTAGGGATCCTTCGCGTTCAAAATATTGTAAAATCCCTTCCCGGGAAATTCAGTTTTTGAACTTAGTCTTTTTGAGCCTTTTTGGCTGGGCGCATGGTTTTTCCTTGCAACATCAATTTTTGATGCGCCTCCTTAAAAGCCTTTGGCGCATGGTTTTCCATGTTAGCACGTCTTTCGGTGCGCCAAAGGATGTTGAGTAAGTTTTTGGTGCGCCAAAGGGCGCACGTAATATCTTTGTTACATCAAGTTTTGGTGCGCCAAAGGGCGCACATAGCTTCGTGTCGACAACTCGTTTGATGCGCCAAAGGCGCGCTCATTCTCCTCGTTGTCATTTCTTCCATGCGCCAAAGGGCGCACGCTTTCCCCTGTCGACAGCTGTTTCCATGCGCCATTTCAAAAGTTGGTGGCGCATTAATGACAAGTTTTTCTATATATACCCGTGCCCGCCATGTCATTTTCATTTCATTTTGACAAGCACGTGATCGCCTGGATTTTGCCGCTCCGTCTGTCATTATCTCGCCTCGTGGACCCGCTTTCCGATTTTAACATATATTTAAGGTAAGAGGTTCATCCTCTTTTTCATTGCATGCTTTCGTGTTTTGGTCTGTGTTTGGTCTGCTGGTCTGTGTTTAAAAGAGTATGTTTAGGTGTTTCCCCCTGAGCTTTTCCATCGTTTTCTTCTCTCCTCTTCTTCCCTTTTTCCAGATCTGCTGGTAAAGGGAGCTTTCTTGAATGGCTTGGCTTGATTAAACCTTTTATAAAACCTTACTTGCCCAAGTAACTATTTAGGTGGAGGAAATGAGTAAGAATGATTTGAGTGGAGAGTCTTTTTTCAAATGGCGCACTGGCGCGCCTTGTTACAATCAAGACAGTCGCGCCCTCTACAAGCGCTTACCCGCCATGCAACATGCTCAAGACCCGCGCTAGGCGCACCCCGCCATCCCGCTGCAGCTTTAAATTCATGCGCCTCGAAGCGCGCCCTTTACATGCGCAAGTTTAAATCCCGCGCTTCCATAAAAACTTCGCGCACCCTTTACCCCCTGCAGATCCTCTTCTATGCGCCAAAGGGCGCGCCCAGCCTTCCATGCAACGCAAGAGTTATTTGCGCAAGTATAAAACCTCCAAGCGCGGCGCACCTTCCGTCGCAAGTACATGATGTTGTGTAGACCTCCATGCGCCGCGCCATATACCTTGGCGCGCTTTTTTCCATGTTGCACAATCGCCCATGCGCCAAAGGGCGCACCAAATCTCAATGTAACATGCATTTCGTGGCGCCTTCTATATAATGCAGCCGCTTCATCCATGCGCCATGCGCCTTTGGCGCCAACTTAACCTCTCACTGCACCCTTTTCCCGTGCGCCTTGACTATTCAAATTGTTATATACATTTTTCATGCGCCCGCGTCCCGAACCTTAAAAGTTCTAACTCTTTCTTCTCGCTAGTATTCCAATGGAAGATCAAATGACTAATTCAAGCTTCGATTGGGTTTCGCTCCTTCTACGTGCAGATCATCGATAAGCCTCAAGAACACATGTCTACGCAAGCAAGAGACCCATCAAACCAAGAGGGAAGGCAAAGCTAATGTAAGAAGAAATGAAATACAAATATCGAGGGTCGATGCCCGAATCACAGCAGAGTGTAATATGGATGTCGTGGATTCTCGAATCGGGCCACATTGACATAGAGGAATTCTCGGGTAAGGACTCGTAAAGTGACAAGGAGTCCATGGATGGATAAATTGATAGCAGCGCGCCCGCACTTCGCCGGTGGGATTCTCGCGCAAGGCAGTTAATAACGAGTTTATGATGGTTGTTGCACAATCCTTCAACAAAGACACAAGATGTGTCGAGAATAGCAAGGGCGAGGTAGTTATAAACCCACGCCCGCCGCTTTGAGTCGATGCTTCGCATCCTCACCACCGAAACTATGTGGTCATAGCCAAAGCCAAGAATGCCTCAAGGCTTGGGAGGACAACGAAGACAATTGCATGTAATTGATGAATGAGGTCTACCTCAAGAATAAGAAGGTAAAGTGACCCGGTGGCCTCAAACTATCCACCGGAGTGATTTCTCGAGAGGAACTCGGTGATACAATCACCTTCCCGAGCAGTAGTCTTCGGTCTTTCGATGCTCACTACTTCCATAAGTGGATGCCGCGATACTCGGACACAATGAATAAGAATCGCCCGATCGCCGCTTTTCGCTGGGGAGATAATAAAAGACAATATCCGAGCAATCGCAATAGCCGCCACAACAGAGTGTTCCACATGAACTCCTACGTAGTGTATGCCGCGCGCGCTCGAAAGAGATTATCCAGTGGCTGCACCGGCGGAACTTGGCCTCGTGCCAAAATATATGAATACTATCAAGAGTCAAGCCGAGAACAAAGATCCAACACTTCGCTAAGATCAATGATGTTTTCTTCTATCACATCATGTGCATATCATGCCAAATTTGACTCATGGCCGGACAACCAAAAACATAGTGGCAACACAGAGAAGTGGGGGGCCTTGTTCACCCAGTTTCCCACATTCACCTATCTGAGGGCGGTCAACTTTTTGGGCGAACCAACCAGGTTGCCAAGGTATGCTGGACCAAAGCTGATTTTATTGGAACTATCAAGACAACTCGTCACATACCATGAAAAGTGCCTCAAGAGAAAGAAGGGCGGAACTCCTTTCCCCTCACAAGAGGCCGTTACACATGCTCCAGCCTATCACAAGGCGAAGGAGATGTTTCACGAGCTAGAATTGCTCAACCTAAAGCATGATTTCCCAGCAAGGCCCACATTCGACCCTAGGGGCTGTCTACCAAGGGCTAAGCTTGATCCGATTCATGTCCCTCAGATTGAGGATATCTACATTGACGTTCTCCATGAGGTAGAACTCAAGAAAGGATCATCTCGCTTAGCATTAACGGAAATCATCCATTACGGAGTGGCCATTGTCCCAAAAGGCTTCCAAACCACGGAAGACGAAGTAGACAAAGTGTATAATGACACGTAAGGGGATGATTGGCCCTTCCTGACATCGACAAGCAAGGCTCCTCAGACAATCGAGGAGAGGGTCAAGGAGACTATGCGGAGAACAGAGCATTGGTGCCGCATGAATGGGTTAATCTACCTCGGTGTAGATTTTACAACTTCTCCTTTGGGTAATGCACCTCCAAGGTCAAAGAAGCAGCTAAAAGGCAAAGCTGTGGAAGGTGAGCCTAGCACCATTCAGGAGGAAGCCCCTGAAAGTCCTCTTCCTTCAGAGCCTGAACAAGTAATAACCCTGGATTCGCCAGAGAAGGAATTGACAGAGGATAGTCCTATACGCCCATCCACCCAGGATGTCGGCATCGCTACAACTACAGAGGTCCCTTCTATCCCTTCTTCTTCTCTTCCTCCCCTTCCTCAGATGTCGGCAACCACTCCTTTGGTTGTATCCTCTCCCCCTTCTTCTACTCTCTCCCCTGCCTCTTCGTCCATCTTCTCCTCTCTCGCTGATTTGTCTTCCTCCATTTCTTCCCTCATTTCCGGGCTCCCTTCCCTTCCCATGTCTCTCGCAGCTGCGGTTTCCTTCCTCCCGTGGGCATGTCTTCGGCTATTCTTTCAATGCGCCGCCGCGTGTCTCCACGTTCTTCCCCTCTTCTACCTGCTGCCTCCCTCTCGTCTCTCGGGTCCTTCTTCAATAGGACCAGCTGGATCTCTCAAAGCCACTGAGCCAACCAAAGAGGAAAGTCCCCATCGCTCCGATGGACTTTTCACCATTCCGGCTAAAGGAGCAAAGAAGCACAAGCCGGTTACACGCTTCTCCAAGAGCGCCGCAGTGAGAGGGTTATGGAAATTGCCTACCCCGATCCCACCAAAGAGAAAGAAGATCCGTCTCCGGCAGATTTCACAGTTGACCCAAGTCACAATGGGGACATCCTCTCGAAAGTCTCCTGGGGAAGCTCTTTCCGCAGCTTGATGCAATCGCGAAAAGCTTCAGAAACAAAGGAAGAAAAGAGGCTATCAAGGAGCAGAATAAATACCGCTTCAAGCCCTACGTAAGATGGGAAGTGCACCTCCCACAATCGCCGCCGAGACTCCCGAGCGAGCTGCTCACCAGAGAAGATCAATGAATATTCAAAGATCGGCAGCGAAAGTGGTATGGTCAAGCTTTTCATTGAGGAGCCAAATCCTTAAGGATAGTGAAAAGGTGATCGCGAGTATATCGTTTATACCGAACATCGAGAAGGCGAATAAGGAACTCCAAACATTAGCAAGTCAAGATCGTAAGAGCTCGAAAACGCCTGACTCCAACACGAGGCCTTCCAACAAATGTTCGACTGCTCAATCAAGATTTGGTCAAGTTTGGAGTATTCGGTCATCCAAGGACCTCAACAAGACCATGTCCACTCGACTATCGGACAGATCAGCTCGAATTTGTGTTAGAGAAGATAGACAAGGTGAAGGAAGAGGCCCCGGATGCGATGCATCAAATGGAGAAGATTGTTCTATCTATGACTCTGTGGTTGCTCACTCCTTCCCTCACCTTGAGATCACCGACGATACTATCCGAATTTTCAAGGAGTTAGCTTCTCAAGGACAGGCAAAAATAAGTCACTTTCGACATCGAATCCATCAACAACCATCGGCTCAGAGACTTCATCGGGTCCCTAATCGAGGCGGGTAAAGACTATTCCAAGGTCCCGAAAAGCTCATGATGAGCGGGAAACTTAAGCAATCTGAAAGGCACAAGGATCCATCACAGATCAATTTGCGCCAATGATCAGCAAGTTTCTGGAATACCGCGCTCAGCTTCCACATCTCATCTCCCGATCAAGATCAAAACAAAGCAACCCTTTTAGGCCACAGGATGATGATGATGAATAGCTTCTTCTTCTTCTTCTTCTTCTTCTCCTCTCTATTCTCCGACTTTCTCTTCGAAATATCTGAAGTGTGTTGGCACAAACGATGACATCATCCATGTTGCATCATGGGATGATGTCATCCATCCAAGTTGTCAAAGTCAACATGACTTTTGGATATTTTGTAAATATCTTGTGAATAAGTGGTTGGCTCCATTTTGCCTTCTCTCTCCCTCACTTTCTATAAATACTAGAATACTTGTTGTATTCAGGGGGTGAACATTTTTCAGATAGAAATAGAAGTGAGGAGAGAAAGACTTTGAGCTTTCTTGTAACAGATAAAAACAATTAATACAATTATTCAGACTTTGTGCTCAATAACTGTGTTATACATTAAGATCTTTCTTATGTTAGGTCTGCATGTGTTTATTCTGTTGAATTCATATCTACTTTTCCGTCACTTGTTTATCAAGATTGCTTTGTTTATTTATGCAAGTAGGTTTGGCTCGTTTATTACCAAGCCCAAAGCATAGATCTTCCGACCCTTCCGCTTTGGAACTCATTTCTTTTCTTCCTTCGGATCTGCTTCTTTCTCTTCTCCTTCTTTTATTCCTTTCTCTTCGCAGCCTAGAACACTCTACCGGGATGAGATCCCAACCCCGAAGGCGTAACTGTGAGAAGGTTCCTCAAAGAGGGGCTAAGCCCCGCACAGCCCATCTAGTAGAGCAATAAACGGACCAACACACTTACATAATTCATCCACTCACATAGACACATGACAACACCATATATATGTCGATGCCACACTTTCCCCAATGAACAAATGCTAGCAATGACCCAACAATAAAAAAAAAGGACCCAAGGATTGACAAGCCCACACACATCATTACCATGATTACCTCTTAATTACGATTAGCATTCCAGGAATATTATTATGCAAGGATAATTTTTCAATTTTCCACATACATATTCTTCAATTCATTTCACATTCAACTTATTGTTCGACCATTTAAGTTTTGTCTTTATCCCCTAAGACAATCTCCATGACTTACATAATTAAATTCCATATTTCCAATTACATACACAGTTCCTAATTCTCTCGTTCTTATGTCAAAGGTTTGTTTCTTAAAATATGTTTATTTGACGTTTAAATTTTATTTTTATCTACATGAAGTAAGGGGACCAACCATAAGTTGTCGAGGGAGAAATAATACAATTCAAAGAGGTGAAGGTTCAAGTTTCCCTTTCCTAAAAACATCCATCCATTAGAAGCACATTTGTTGTCATACTATGGTTGTTTTAGTTCCAAAATTTAGTTGATTCAGTTAAGCCTTTACATGACATAATATTATTTTATTTTATTTTTAGTGGACTCTATAATGGCTCAAAAGCCTAGTCCCACCATGAGAAGTTTATATCCACTCTCCACAAAAATTCAATTCTTAAATCAACCATAAGGACTTTAAGTGAAATTGTTTTCTTAATCCATTGACACATATAATATTGTTTCTCATTTCATTTACATTGTTTCTTAGATCTCTTTTGGCTTCACTTAATAGCATGAAGAGTTACGAAATTACGTATCTAACATCTTGAAGAAGTATATCTTTTGTTATCCCAAAGTTTTCTCTAACCAAGGGAATTCATATTCTTTTTAACATAAGTAAATGTCAAATTGAGTTATAAGGATTCCAAGAGCGACATTATTCTCATCCTCAAATACCTTTTTCCTTTTATATGATTTACTCTTACATCACACCAAGGTCTCATTTAGAGCATCATTTTATAACATTTGTAACATAATAAACTCATACTTTTCACTAATGGATTCACTACTACATGGAGTGTAACCTAGCACGAGACAACTCAATTCTTTGCTCTCATGCACAACAGTGTTAACGTGTGCTGGAACCAAGACATCCACTTGTGCATTTTAAATCCCACCAAGAGAACAATCATAGAAATGCCATAAGAAAAACTACCTTGGTATAATTCCAACTGCACAGGTAAGGATCTATGCCCCAAATACAAAAGATATTTAAGGTGAGAAGACATGTTTAAGGTAGATAACCTTCATGAAAGACCAAGGTGATATGTTGTTAGTAACTAGGGTGACACATTTAACTAAGAGGTACTAAAGAGTTCACTAACAAGAGTTTAAGTCACAGAACAACTATTTCACGATCTCCATTTATGTCATTTAGATCCAACAGGGACTTCATTCGCTGATGAAGTTAATTTCTAGATCTAATCTCGTAAGCCCTGGCAATCCAAAATGATATTAAAGGAGTATTAGCTCTACTTACCTGATAGATGGTAAGGTTATACTGCATAGTCGTTGCTTTGAACAAGGACTCATAAGGTGACTTCCAAGGCAGTCTTGACCACTCAACACGGTGTCAAGCCTGAAGAAAGGACATTCTCCTCGCTGTTACCAAAAGTAGAAGGAAACCATAGACTTTGGATAAAGGTTGACCATGTTATTCCTAAAAGATGGGTTCACGACAATGTCGCTAAACATAACGACTATGACGGTAAACTCCAACTAGGGGTTTTATTTACCTAACTTAGGAGGCGCCATCGAGTACAAGGTTTAAGTTTATTCTATGGTTTCATTTTTTTATTCTACGCTATGAAGGATCACACACATTATGACAAGTTATGCACAGATCTTATACTAGGGTTGAGTGTTTCGATTAAATCTCTTTATTACATTTACAAGGTAAGAATACAACACAATAATTAATTAATCATTTATTGAACACTGAAAAATGCCACACAATGTATTAACTTCAAATTCATTTACTATATATATATATCAAACCCTTTTACCATACGCAACTATGAATCAAATTGAACCTGTGATTAAATGCACATTTCCTAAGACATCCCTAAAACTAGCATCCCATACATATTAGCAAATTTCAAATATAACATTTCTATAGCATGGGACTACATTATACATATATTCATTTTACAATGACCTATAAAAATTACAATAATAAATAATGAAATACACATCGTCTTTTCGTCATCGTTCTTACATCCTGCAAAACCATGTGAGCATGAAATCAACGATAAATCACTGGAATGGAATCCACCCTAATCTAACATAATTAATGTCTTCAGTTTCCCATTTACATATAATAATTATAATTTGCATTCGAAATAAAAGGTTTAGAAATATGTATTCATTTCATTTCATTTCACTTCATTTCGTAACCAAGGAGAGAGAAAAGAACGGAAGAGAGAAAAACACCATTTTGTCAAAATTTCTATTTCACACAAGTTACATAATGGAGTTTCAAATAGTTATTTACATGTGTCAAAAGTTTCCACGGTGGTTTGGCAACCCGAGAGGGGTCCTGCAACTTTCATTTTACATTTTCCTACTAGCTACAAAAATGTTCAACTCAGGCTCAAAGGCTAAAAAACTAGTTTCAAACGTTGTCTTCCCATGAGAAAACACACCACAGTTAAATTTCTACGTGTCCACTTACATACCAAGAGTTCATAGGAACTGACAGAATTTTAAACTAATGAACAGTTTACGATTGGCGGCTAGTTTTTTGGGGCCATCGGTCGTAATTGGCCTAGTTGCAAATGATTAAAAGTTATCTCAAGGGCTCAGTAAACCACATCCAAAACTAACGTTTGATGGATGTATGCGCCAAGATAAAAGTCCTACAAGTTCCCCCATATATGGATAATACACCAGAGTCGGCGGAACTCAGAACTAGAAAACTGTTTTCAAAAGGTAATATGTTTTTTGGAGCGACATGTCGTAATTGCTTCGGTTTGACTTTGTAAAACCGCGACCAGATGCCAACAAAATGGCTTTGCCAAACTATAGAAAACTATTTTTCCTCAAATTGAAAGTACCATGCAATTGTCTAGTAAAAATACTAGAGGTTTGTGAAGATGGATAAGCATTTCGTTGTCCAGGATTCAAATGGCGGTTCAAAACGAAAGCCAACTTTATAGTTTTAGTAGCTTCTTACAACTACAAAACGGTGTAACATTGCTCCCAGTAGGGCGTCAAAAAGATCACAAATGTTCATTCAGGGTCAAATCAAAGGTTAAGGTGACTCCCCACATAACAAGATACACGAATGAAACATAACATCTCATTTTAGAAGCTACGAAGGGTACTTAATATTTTGGCTCATGTTGGGTTCTCTCTTACTACTTTACTCGGTTTGTGAGCTAATTTTTTTATCAATGCTCGATCTTGGACCACATTCTCGAAAGAACAAATTCAACATGAAAGAGATACAAATAATAAGGGGTATTGAAATTTTCATAGAAAAAACGGGGACATATAATATATGGTAATATAATGGGTATGTTATAATAGGAATAATGTATTAGGAAGGGGTATTAATAATTAAATATTGAGAATTATAATTTGAGATAGGGGTACTATTTAACATCATGTGAACGAACATGATATGCCACAATTTTACTTATTGAATCCCCCATGGTCCTAAGATTACTCAACATATGATTTCATGCCATGAAAACATATATTCTGCTATAATGTTGGAAAATTTTAATTATTCATTGTAACTAATTATTGCACTTGCGCGGTGTATTGGCGACATCGATAGGGAGGTGTTGAAGACATTAATGTTAAGGTCACATATGGACCATGTGTCACTATTTCTTACAATCACAACATCATCTATTTAATGCAATGTTTGTTGAACATCCAATTTGTCTTAAAATTTACCAACTTGAAAAACCTTATTTTTTTGGTTTTACAACTTTCTGGCATTACTACACTCACATTATTATGTGTTTTAATAATGTAAGTGTGGAAGGAAAATGAAAAAATTGTGAACACACATGAAAACATGGTAAAAACATTGTGCAAGAGCACCAACTCAAGGGCCTGGACATCCAAAACTCCAACGACATTGTTTAGTGTATGTTCTCTCTTAATAAAGATGATAGGTTGGATGACAAGGATGATCTAGAGGGCATGATGGGAAAGAGCAACAATGTGTCAGAATCAAACATATGCAGCCTTCCTATCTGCAGACGGTGGTGAAGGAGACTTTGCAAAGCCTCTAGGTTGGGGAGAATGTAGATTTCATGCTCATTGGCTTAAGGGTTGCTACGAATGTATTTTTTATGTTTTTTATTTATGTTTTTATTTTTATTTTCTTTTATTTATAAAAATTACTTTATATTATATATCTACACACACACACACACACACACACACACACACACACACACACACACACACACACACACACACACACACACACACACACACACACACACACACACACACACATATATAGGACTAAATTTTATAATAGTATATTTTATTTTTATTTTCATTATTATTATTATTATTATTATTATTATTATTATTATTATTATTTATAATATTAATAGTATATTAATATTAGTATATTTTCATAATAATAATTCTCATTACTATTAGAATATTTCCTTATTAATAATATTTAAAATATTACTCTTATTATCAAAATAATAATGAAATATAGGTGTTGAGATTGACAAGTAAAACAAAAACTTGCATTAACACTTTTTTCTCTAACGATTTGATAGATATTGTATACAAGGCGTAAGAAAGTAAATTTCATTTCTCTTAACAAGTGTTGTAATGACTTTGCAATAAGTCCCAAATGAGAATTACTTGCTATAATTTAGTGTTTAGACTACTTTGTTGACCAAATTAAAAGTAATTGTGTTTTAAGTTCTTTCTATCAACAAGAAGGAAACTAACTTTTGCAATACATGCCATTCAATTAACACAATGAAATGTAATATCTCTTAATACAAGTTTCCAACATTTCACAAGAGAGTATTTACAACAACTTTTCCAATAGTACATTTACAATATTATCACAAGACCCCTTTTTTTTTTTGCACATTTCTTTTCTTTATTTCCTTACAACTCTTAAAATAAAGTAAACACCTTTCAAGTAAAACTTGCATTCAACCATGTGATTTTTGGTGCAAATATAGATTACAATAACCCTTTTTTTTTAGTTGTGGAAAAGATAATACAACTTATTTTCACATAAAATTATATATCAAGGAATGGAAATAGTCTTCACAAGCTCCAAGGTGTTCTTCATCCAAGCTCTAAGTTCCAAGTAGCTCAAATCACAACCAAGATAGGGGGAGAGGCAACACTCTCCTCCCAACCAAGTACTGGAGAAGAGAAGCAATCTCCTCCATTAACCCCCGAGCCCCAAACACAACACAATGAAAGAGTGGTCTCCAACTCAAGGCAACAACACTTGCTTCCACAATACATATTTCTTTCACAATATTCAAGCAAAACACTTTAAAAAAAAAAAAAAAAGAAACACAAACACCGCAAATCTTCTCACAACAAGGCTTTTATCCAAGCCAACAAGAGAAGGAAACTATGGTAAACGTTTTCCTTATGCCTCCCCATTGAAATGAGATGCCCATCCAAACCCTTCACAATAAATCTCAAGCCCCTATGACGCTTATGCCTCCCTCAAGTACCCCTTATACCTCCTAAACTCTTATACCTCCCTTCTCTTATGACTCCTCAAGGTCAAGGTAAGAATGCAAGCATTCTTACCCAAGATGGGCATCCCTCCCAAACTCCCTCCACAAATACCTATTCTACTCT
Source organism: Taxus wallichiana var. yunnanensis (assembly GCA_018340775.1). NCBI lineage: Eukaryota > Viridiplantae > Streptophyta > Pinopsida > Cupressales > Taxaceae > Taxus > Taxus wallichiana. Next base: position 959,658,833 of record CM031235.1, read on the forward strand.
TATGCCTCCCTCATGAGTTTTCCCATAGACCTCTCCTACACCATACCTTAAGCATTCTACCCATTTTTCCCACAACACAACAAACATACATTTTCTACCAATTTAAGCATAATAACAACAAACAATAAGAAAAAAAAAAAGAAGGGTCCCTACCTCTCCATTGAAGAAGCCTAACCCAAGAAGCTTTGTCCAAGCTCCTCCAAAACAATCCAAAGCATGCAAGTCCAAGCTCCTTTACTCCCAAAATTCTTTCTCCTCCAAAAGAAAAAGCTCTTAAACAAAAACCTCCAACCCCCTAAACAAGAGAGGAAACTTCAATAAATAGACAAAAGGAAAGGATGAGGATGATGTGGCTCCATGTAGGATGCCACATCACACATCCTCAAGACCACCTCCCTAAGTCAATTTAACCCCAAAAATATAATAAATGGGTGGTTGGGTTGAATGACATCTCTTTTCCACATTCCATCCCTACCCATGTGCCTTAAGGGCACAATTAAATGCAAATGGAAGAGAAGTGCACTCCAAAGTCACATTTCTCTTCCCAAAATAATAAATAATCCCCTTTTTGGTTTCCCACAAGCCCCCAAAAATTGTCCTCAATCTCAAATTCGAGATTCAAAGAACTTAGAGTGGTCAACACTCAAAACAAGCATTCAATCTAAGAAGAAAACACAAGGCTCAAGGAGTCAACCATCAAAATTAATTACACCCACTAGGCTTCCCGTAAGACTTAAAATTAAAACAAGATGTTAAATTAATCTAAACATACTTAGCAAAAGTAATTTAAGAAGGAGACATCACAAATGAAATCACCTACTAAAATAAATTGAAACAAGTAATTAAAATTCTTAACCCATTGGTCACATTAGAAAATTTCCCCCTTGGAAATTTTTCCTAACAAAAAAAAAAAAAAACAAAAACAACACAATACAATTCACAAGTTGCCTTGACAACCAAATGTTTTAACCACCCGACATCCTGTTGTGTTTGGTTCCCAATCCCCCTTTAGGTTGTGATCATGTAGTGTTTCTGAAAAATACAAAATATCTCCTTCGGCCTTGTGGCCATGTCAAAAAATCAAAAATAACCATATGCATGAAATTTATTAACATCTATACGTAATTTAATTATCCATTATTTCGAGGTCTAAATCACAACTTAATTATACATTTCATCATTATCCAAAATTATAGTAATGTAAATTCAACAACTACATTCTACTTATCATGGCGAAGAAATCCAATGTTAGAACACATGCAATTTATTTATATCATAAAAAAAATATATCAGTATCCAATAGTCTATCCACAAGTCTGCGTAGATCATACTGAAAGCAAAGTCCAGTCATAATCCAAATGCATCTACTCACAAAACATCACGCTAATCAACATAAGTATATGTAATGTCCATATCAAAAGTCTGCATAACTCAAAATGAAAATCAAATAAGTGTCATAGGGAAGTGGGCACTACATCCCCCTACCCTTAGACTAGACTTCTTCTTGGAAGTCACTGAAATAAGTGTGGAAACTGAGCTCGCCAAGATGTAGCGTCCTCCCAAGTAGCAGCAGTCTCATCGTACCTATCCCACTGAACACGTACCTGATCAATCTCTCTACCTCGAAGGCCCAGGGTCCTGCACTCTAAGATACATACGGGCTCCACCATCACCTGCCCCTGATCCTGCACCTGTAATGAGGTCCAATCTAATACATGAGAAGGATCTATTACATATCTCCTAAGAACAGACACATGAAACACACCATGGACGCGAGACAAGCTAGGTGGCAATGCTAGACGATAGGCCAAGGGATCGAGGCGCTCCAAGATCTCGAAGGGACCCACAAACCTAGGAGCAAGCTTAGAACCTTTTCCGTAATGGATAGGGCTCTTATGCAGTCTGACACGAAGAAACACCTTTGTACCCACCTCAAAACTACGATCTATCTTATACTGGTCCGCATACTTCTTTTGTTTATCCTGCGCCTCCTGCAATCTTGTCTGATCAAGGTAACTTGCTGCTCCATGTCCTGTAATAATGCTGGCCCAAGGGAAACCCTGTCATCAATCCTATCCCAACTAAGAGGTGTCCTGCACTCTCTGCCATAAAGTGCCTGAAAAGGAGCCATGCCTATAGAACTCTGGAAACTATTATTATAGGCAAACTCCACCAAATACAGATACTCCTCCCATCTCGACTGGTGATCCATAACATACATCCTAAGCATGTCCTCCAGGATCTGATTCACCCGCTCAGTCTGTCCATCTGTCTCTGGGTGATATGCTATGCTGAAATTGATCCTCGTCCCAAGAGCATGCTGCATAGTGGTCCAGAAATGGGAAGTGTACAGAGGATCACGGTCGCAAATGATTTTCCTTGGAATCCCATGTAATTTGACAATCTCATCAAGATATACTCGTGCCACAACACTAGCTGTATATGTGGTCTTTATAGGAGAAAAATGAGCTACTTTCGTCAATTTATCCACCGTGACCATGATGGCGTCATGGTGGTATCTCGACGTCGGTAACCCAACAATGAAATCCATAGAAATGGTGTCCCACTTCCACTCTGGTATGGCGTGAGGATAGAGAAGGCCAGCTGGACGTTGATGCTTGGCCTTCACTCTCTGACACTCTAAACAGCGTGACACAAACAAAGCCATGTCTCTCCAAAGTCCTCTCCAAAAATACAAGCGCCTCGGGGTGGCGTGTATCTTCTTCACCCCGGGATGGGGTGAATAAGGTGCACTGATGGGCCTTTGTCAAAATTTCCTATCTCAAGCGTCCATCTCTAGGAACATATATCCGACCTCGTGTGCGAGCGGACCATCTACCTCTAATGAAAATCCATCAAATCTCCCCTCAAGGGGTCTCTGAGACTCAATCTTTGCTCTAGCTGCAAGGTAGAAACTATCCTGAGGAAGCTGCTGCAAGATCCTGCCCCGCAAATCTATGCCCACTGAGGTGGCCATAGCCACATGTCTCTGTCTACTCAAGGCATCTGCAACAACATTCTCCTTCCCCTTCACATGCTCTATCTCCATGTCATACTCACAGAGTAACTCCATCCAATGCCGCTGATGAGCATTGAGATTGGGCTGCGTGAAGAGGTGGCGAAGACTCAAGTGATCAGTCCTGAATGTAAATCTCTGGCCAAGAAGAAAATGTCTCCACCGCACTAAGGCATGCACAAATGCTGCAAGCTCAAGATCATGGGTCAGATAATTGAGCTCATAATCTTTGAGTTTGCGAGACTCAAAGGCAACTACTCTACCTTCCTGCATCACCACACCTCCAAGTCCTACTAAGGAAGCATCTGTGCAAACGTAGAACTCGCCCTGAGGATCTGGCACTGCAAGAATAGGTGCTGTCGTGAGGCATTTCTTCAGTGTACTGAAGGCCTGCTCACATCTATCTGACCATAAAAACTTTTTCCCTTTCCGTTGAAGGGAAGTGATGGGGTGCGCAATCCGAGAAAAGTCCTGAACAAACCTCCTGTAATACCCTGCTAGGCCCATGAAGCTACGCACCTCGGTCACACTAGTGGGTGCTGGCCAATCCATGATGGCTCGAATCTTGGAAGGATCGACTGCGATACCTTCCCCAGAAATGATGTGGCCCAAATACTGCACTTCAGTCTGAAAAAATGCACACTTCTCCAAGTTCCCGTAAAGGTGTTGCTCGCGAAGACACTGAAGAACCTGGCGAAGGTGCTCCTCCTACTCCTCATGCGTGCGTGAGTAAACCAGACTGTCATCAAGGAATATGAGCACGAAGCGATCAAGGAAAGTCCTGAATACCCTATTCATCAAACTCATAAACACTGCGGGGGCATTCGTCAAACCGAAAGGTACCAGTGTGAACTCGTAGTGGCCATATCTCAAATTTTAACGCGGTCATATGAATATCCGTCTCCGTAATCCTGAGCTGATGGTACCCTGACTTAAGATCTATCTTGGAGAAAATGGTAGCCCCCTTCATCTGATAAAATAAATCATCAATGCGTGGAAGGGGGTAACTATTCTTGATCGTTACTTTATTCAGCTGACGGTAGTCAATACACAACCGAAGAGATCGATCCTTCTTCTTCATGAAGATCACTGGTGCACCCCAAGGGGATACACTAGGGCGGATTAGGCCCTTCTCTAGAAGGCCCTCGAGCTGCAATTTGAGCTCACATAGTTCAGGAGTAGTCATCCGATAGGGTGCTCACGAGATAGGCTCTGCTCCCGGAACTAGATCTATATGGAAATCTATCTCACGTGGGGGAGGTAACCCGGTATCTCTGCTGGAAACACATCAGCAAACTCCCTCAAGATGGGATGGTCATCAAGGGATGGTTCGTTAGACTCATTCTCCGACCTATCACTAACCGTAACAAACATACTCGACAACCCCATCGCGCACAACGCTTAAGCTGCATAGCAGAGATAGTGCCAATAAACGGGTCTCCTAACCCCGATATCACTAACTCCACTCCAAGATCATCTATGCAAGTAATGGTCTTATGGTACGATCCACTCGAGCTCGTGAGCGACAACCGATCCATACCTAAAATGACGCCATAAGTTCCTAATGGAAGGATTCAAAAATCCGATGTAGTGGTGAAGGGTCCCAAATCCACTACACACTCCTTAACTAAGGAGTCTACATAAATTTTGGCTCAGAAGCCATCTCAACGTCCCAACTACGGCCTGCCTAATTGCCACCAACTGCAATGCTCTACTAAGGATGGTGCAATAAATGAATTAGAAGAATTGGAATCAAATAATATAGAGGTGGAAATACCATCAATACTACCTATCGTCTCAATCACAAGACTCGGTGCTTAACTTGGTAGTTCTCGATCACTGCGTAGATCCGATGACTCCGTGCCATATCTCCAATAGTAGCCTCTAAGCTCTGCATCTTACCCTTGTTAGGGTTCTGTGGGCAATCTCTCCAATGATGTCCAACAACACCACAACCATAACAACTACCTGGTCCTCTCGGTGGGAAGCAGCTCAGTTGGTACTCTAGATGTCTAAGCTATAGATCCTGACGATCTAGCTATGGATGCTTGAGGTCTCTGCCGACGATCTCCCGTGACCGAGCTCTCGGCGCACCCGTGTGTCTGATGGGACCCATAGGAGGAGGACCCATACTATGTCCTCTCTGCGCATCAAATCTCTGAGGAGGTCGGTAAGGTGGGTGGGTCTGCCGCTGCTTTGTGGTGGCTGAATGAAGCTTGCCTCGAACTTTTGTCTCCGCCTGTGGAGGAGGAATCGACCCCTTCGACCTACCATCCTGCATCTGCTGGATACGGTTCGAACTCTGTCTCTGCTGTTGCATCTTCCCCGTGTGTCTCCTCTGCAATATAGGCCTTCGCCCACGGCCTCTGCTAATGTCTGGGGTGAATGCGCACCACGCCACCCAAATCTAAATTCAGGCCCGGATGAACTGTGAATCGTGCACTGCTCATCTGCATATAGTCGACGCATCTTTGGAGTAGGTCTAGAAATCGACTCTCATACTCAGCTACTATCATCGATGCCTGACGGAGGTCATGAAACTCATTTATCCGCTACTATATAAATCTTCTGGGTAAATACCTACTCCTGAAATGCTCCTCAATTAGCTCCCAGGTAACTGTCTCCGAGTCAACATGGAGCTTCTGCTCCTCGGTCCTCCACCAGACTCCTGCTCCATCCCTCAGAAGATGGATCGCAACACGAGCTTTCGTGTTGCTAGTACAAGGACAGAGCTTGAAGCACCCACTCAAGCCCACCAACCAGGCCTCTGCCTAAAAACCACCTATATCACCCGAATAGTGAGATGGTCGTAGCTTCAGGATCTCCCTGATATGGTCTGCAGCTGACATATGACGAATCCTAGGTCTATCTGTATGTTCCTCCCTCTGTCTAGGGCTCGAGACCTATCCCTATGTCCTGAGATCCTGTCCCCATGTCCTCTCTGTGGTGACTCTTCCCTAGCTGACTCTGCGCGGAATTTTTCTGCCCTATGCTCCTCGCTATGTTGAGGGGATACTTGGGCATCTACTGATGGCTCCAAACTATGTCTGGCAAATTGTCCTCCCAAGGGCTCTCCGCTTATAGCGGCATTGACATCCTGGAGTGTCTGTAAGATCTGAGGTAGAATGATGCACATCCCGCTCTAGCAGTGGTATATCTAGGTCTATATGAAGAGACTCCTCGCCTAATCCGTGCCTCCTGCACAGATCAAGGCGAGAGTTAGTTCATTGTTCTAGGTCTTGTGCCAGTTTTCTAAGTTTGTTGTTTCATATAATTATCAACATTGTGGTTTTATAGATTTAAAAGAATCAACTTGCACTAGGTTAAATGTTCATGTTTCATGTTTTCTAAGTGTGCCCAAGGGTCCAAGATTTGAACCCACGGCTCTGATACCAAGTGTAATGCCCGCTAAAACACTCGCACGAGGTCCAAGAACAACCTAGGTTTAGTGAGAAAAATTATGAAATAATTTTATTTTTAAAAAAAAGGTTCTAAGGTTTTAATTAGGAAAAACTTCATTAGCTGTTCAAAACATGACTCCATTAATCCCAATTAAATTAATTTATTTAAAGTCCCTTCATTTTAATTTTTAAAATTTAGTCAAGCAAGACCCAAAGTCTTTAGCTCAAAGTCATACATATAAAATAATTAGTTACTTTCATAAAGGGTCAAGTGTGCACAACTTTTGCTAGCCCTCCCACCATCTAACATTACACACCCCTTATATTTCTATTTTTCATTCCCACCTAAAAACCCCATCACTTAAGTGATGTAGGGTACATCCTCCACCATTGGATCTAATATTTCCTAGCCCTTAGATCTAGGTTTGACAAAGAAACCCTAGAAATCCTTATGGGCTTTCTTATACCTATTACTTGTTCTATTCTCTCATTTCTCTTGTTTTTTTTTTTTTTTTTTTGCAGGTTGGAGGAGAAGGAAGGGAAGCCATTAGAGGCCATGTCAAGCTTTTGGAGAGGCTTCCAAGCTGTGATTCTTTCTATATTTTGTTCACACCCTCTCCAAGGGTTTTACATGGGTTTGCTCTATTTAGCTTAGTTTTCTTTGAAATACCCAAATGAGTTTGTAGGTTCTTCTTCTTTACTTTTTTTTTTTTTGTTGTTTGCCCAAATCCATTTACATAGCTACATCTGATAGCTAGTTTTATAAAAAAAAAAAAAAAAACAAAGTTATACATATATACATGTATATATTTATTTCTATACTTTTGTATATATTCGATTATTTGGAAAACTCGTTAATTTATATATATAAATCTAAGCATATATATATAAGACTTTGATAAAAAAATAATTATACACACACACACACACACACACACACACACACGCAATGAAGGGAGAATACAGTGCCGCGGTTTGAAGGTCCCGGGTTTTCATTTTTGGAAAACGGATCAAAAAAAAGGGAAGCGCAGAGGGAGTTTTATTTTTTTATTAATGGGGGGGGGGGCGCCGACCCGACCCCCACCCCATATACCTATGTGGGTTGGGGGTGGGGTCGGCGCCCCCCCCCAACCATTAAAAACTGCTTTGCTCCTATGCAGACGCGCCACGCCTGCAACCAGTTCTATGTGAAAATGTTTTTCTTTTTTCTTTTTTATTTTTATTTTCTTTTATCTATAAAAATTACTTTATATATATATATATATATATATATATATATATATATATTTATTATTATTATTATTATATATTATTATTATTTTTTTTATAATATTAATAGTATATTAATATTAGTATATTTTCATAATAATGATTCTCATTACTATTAGAATATTTCCTTATTAATAATATTTAAAATATTACTCTTATTATCAAAATAATAATGAAATATAGGTGTTGATATTGACAAGTAAAACAAAAACTTGCATTAACACTTTCTTCTCTAACGATTTGATAGATATTGTATACAAGGCAAGAGAAAGTAAATTTCATTTCTCTTAACAATGTTGTAATGACTTGCAATAAGTCCCAAATGAGAATTACTTACTATAATTTAATGATTAGACTACTTTGTTGACCAAATTAAAAGTAATTGTGTTTTAAGTTCCTTTCTATCAACAAGAAGGAAACCAACTTTTGCAATACATGCCATTCAATTAACACAATGAAATGTAATATCTCTTAATACAAGTTTCCAACATTTCACAAGAGAGTGTTTACAACAACATTTCCAATAGTACATTTACAACATTATCACAAGACCCCTTTTTTTTCCACGTTTATTTTCTTTATTTCCTTACAACAACTCTTAAAGTAAAGTAAACACCTTTCAAGTAAAACTTGCATTCAACCATGTAACTTTTTGGTGCAAATATAGATTAAAATATCCCCTTTTTTTGAGTTGTGGAAAAGATAATACAACTTCTTTTCACATAAAATTTACAATAAAATTATATATCAAGGAATGTAAATAGTCTTCACAAGCTTCAAGGTGTTCTTCATCCAAGCTCTAAGTTCCAAGTAGCTCAAATCATAACCAAGATAGGGGGAGGCAACACTCTCCTCCCGACCAAGTACTCAATGGAGAAGAGAAGCAATCTCCTCCATTGACCCCGAGCCCCAAACACAACACAATGAAAGAGTGGTCTCCAACTCAAGGCAACAACACTTGCTTCCACAATACATATTTCTTTCACAATATTCAAGCAAAACACTTTTTAAAAAAAAGAAACACAAACAACACAAATCTTCTCACAACAAGGCTTTTATCCAAGCCAACAACAGAAGAAAACTATGGGAAATATTTTTCTTATGCCTCCCCATTGAAATGAGATGCCCATCCAAACCCTCCACAATAAAGCTCAAGCCCCCATGACTCTTATGCCTCCCTCAAGTACCCCTTATACCTCCCAAACTCTTATACCTCCCTTCTCTTATGGCTCCCTCAAGGTCAAGGTAAGAATGCAAGCATTCTTACCAAGATGGGCATCCCTCTCAAACTCCCTCCACAAATACCTATTCTACTCTTATGCCTCCCTCATGAGTTTTCCCATAGACCTCTCCTACACCATACCTTAAGCATTCTACCCATTTTTCCCACAACACAACAAACATACATTTTCTACCAATTTAAGCATAATAACAACAAACAATAAGAAAAAAAAAGAAGGGTCCCTACCTCTCCATTGAAGAAGCCTAACCCAAGAAGCTTTGTCCAAGCTCCTCCAAAACAATCCAAAGCATGCAAGTCCAAGCTCCTTTACTCCCAAAATTCTTTCTCCTCCAAAAGAAAAAGCTCTTAAACAAAAACCTCCAACCCCTAAACAAGAGAGGAAACTTCAATAAATAGACAAAAAGGAAAGGATGAGGATGATGTGGCTCCATGTAGGATGCCACATCACACATCCTCAAGACCACCTCCCTAAGTCAATTCAACCCCAAAAGTACAATAAATGGGTGGTTGGGTTGAATGACATCTCTTTTCCACATTCCATCCCTACCCATGTGCCTTAAGGGCACAATTAAATGCAAATGGAAGAGAAGTGCACTCCAAAGTCACATTTCTCTTCCCAAAATAATAAATAATCCCCTTTTTTGGCTTCCCAACCCATAGATAGGGTTGGTATGGGGTTTTGGGAAGTGTGGGACAAGTTTAACTTGTCCCACAAGCCCCCAAAAATTGTCCTCAATCTAAAATTCGAGATTCAAAGAACTTGGAGTGGTCAACACTCAAAACAAGCATTCAATCCAAGAAGAAAACACAAGGCTCAAGGAGCCAACCATCAAAATTAATTACACCCACTAGGCTTCCCTTAAGACTTAAAATTAAAACAAGATGTTAAATTAATCTAAACATATTTAGCAAAAGTAATTTAAGAAGGAGACATCACAAATGAAATCACCTACTAAAATAAATTGAAACAAGTAATTAAAATTCTTAACCCATTGGTCACATTAGAAAATTTCCCCCATGGAAATTTTTCCTAACAACAAAAAAAAAAAAAAAAAACAACACAATACAATTCACAAGTTGCCTTGATGACCAAATGTTGTAACCACCCGACATCCTGTTGTGTTTGTTCCCAATCCCCCTTTAGGTTGTGATCATGTAGTGTTTCCTGCAAAATACAAAATACCTCCTTCGGCCTTGCGGCCATGTCAAAACATCCAAAATAACCATATGCATGAAATTTATTAACATCTATACGTAATTCAATCATCCATTATTTCGAGGTCTAAATCACAACTTAATTATACATTTCATCATTATCCAAAATTATAGTAATGTAAATTAAACAACTACATTCTACTTATCATGGCGAAGAAATCCAATGTTAGAACACATGCAATATATCCATATCATAAAAAAATATCGGTATCAATAGTCTATCCACGAGTTGCGTGAGATCATCTTTGAAAGCAAAGTCCAATCATAATCCAAATGCATCTAATCACAAAACATCATGCTAATCAACATAAGTATATGTAATGTCCATATCAAAAGTCTGCATAACTCAAAATGAAAATCAAATAAGTGTCATAGGGAAGTGGGTACTACATCCCCCTCCCCTTAGACTAGACTTCCTCCTAGAAGTCACTGAAATAAGTGTGGAAACTAAGCTCGCAATGATGTAGCATCCTCCCAAGTAGCAGCAGTCTCATCGTACCTGTCCCACTGAACACGTACCTGATCAATCTCTCTACCTCGAAGGCCTAGGGTCCTGCGCTTTAAGATATGTACGGGCTCCACCATCACCTGCCCCTGATCCTGCACCTGCAATGAGGTCCAATCTAATACATGAGAAGGATCTGCTACATATCTCCTAAGAACATACACATGAAATACATCATGGACGTGAGACAAGCTAGGTGGCAATGCTAGACGATAGGCCAAGGGACCAAGGCACTCCAAGATCTTGAAGGGACCCACAAACCTAGGAGAAAGCTTAGAACCTTTTCCGTAATGGATAGGGCTCTTATACGTCTCGACACGAAGAAACACCTTCGTAGCCACCTCAAAAGCGTGATCTCGTCCTATGCTGGTCCACATACTTCTTCATCTATCCCGCGCCTCCTGTGATCTCTATCTCGATTAAGGTAACTGCTTTGTTCCATGTACTATAATAATGCTGGCCCAAGGGAAACCCCGTCCTCAATCCTATCCCAACTAAGAGGTGTCCGCACTCTCGCCATAAAGTGCTCGAAAAGGAGCCATGCCTATATAACTCTGGAAACTATTATTATAGGCAAACTCCACCAAATACAGATACTCTTCCCATCTCGACTGGTGATCCATAACATACATCCTAAGCATGTCCTCCAGGATTTGATTCACCCACTCAGTCTGTCCATCTATCTCTAGGGTGATATGCTATGCTGAAATTGATCCTCGTCCCAAGAGCATGCTGCATAGTGGTCCAGAAATGGGAAGTGTACAGAGGATCGCTGTCGCAAATGATTTTTCGTGGAATCCCATGTAATCTGACAATCTCATCAAGATATACTCGTGCCACAACACTAGCTGTATAGGTGGTCTTTATAGGAGAAAAATGAGCTACTTTCGTCAATTTATCCACCGTGACCATGATGGTGTCATGGTGGTATCTCGACGTCGGTAACCCAATAATGAAATCCATAGAAATGGTGTCCCACTTCCACTCTGGTATGGCGTGAGGATAGAGAAGGCCAGCTGGATGTTGATGCTTGGCCTTCACTCTCTGACACTCTAAATAGCGTGACACAAACAAAGCCACGTCTCTCTAAAGTCCTCTCCAAAAATACAACTGCCTCAGGGTGGCGTGCATCTTATTCACCCCGGGATGGGCTGAATAAGGTGCACAATGGGCCTTTGTCAAAATTTCCTATCTCAAGCCTCCATCTCTAGGAACATATATCCGACCTCTGTGTCTGAGAAGACCATCTGCCTCTAATGAAAATCCATCAAATCTCCCTCAAGGGGTCTCTGAGACTCAATCTCTGCTCTAGTTGCAAGGTAGAAACTATCCTGAGGAAGCTGCTGCAAGATCCTACCCCGCAAATCTGTGCCCACTGAGGTGGCCATATCCACATGTCTCCGTCTACTCAAGGCATCTGCAACAACATTCTCCTTCCCCTTCACATGCTCTATCTCCATGTCATACTCATAGAGTAACTCCATCCAACGCCGCTGACGAGCATTGAGACTGGGTTGCGTGAAGAGGTGGCGAAGACTCAAGTGATCAGTCCTGAGTGTAAATCTCGGCCAAGAAGAAAATGTCTCCACCGCACTAAGGCATGCACAAATGCTGCAAGCTCAAGATCATGGGTCGGATAATTGAGCTCATAATCTTTGAGTTTGCGAGACTCAAAGGCAACTACTCTACCTTCTGCATCAACACACCTCCAAGTCCTACTAAGGAAGCATCTGTGCAAACGTAGAACTCGCCCTGAGGATCTCGTACTGCAAGAATAGGTGCTATCGTGAGGCATTTCTTCAGTGTACTGAAGGCCTGCTCACATCTATCTGACCATAAAAATTTTTCCCTTTCCGCTGAAGGGAAGTGATGGGGTGCGCAATCCGAGAAAAGTCCTGAACAAACCTCTGTAATACCTACTAGGCCCATGAAGCTACGCACCTGGTCACACTAGTGGGTCTTGGCCAATCCATGATGGCTCGAATCTTGGAAGGATCGATGCGATACCTTCCCGAAATGATGTGGCCCAAATCGCACTTGATCGAAAAAATGCACACTTCTCCAAGTTCCCGTAAAGGTGTTGCTCGTGAAGACACTGAAGAACCTGACAAAGGTGCTCCTCATGCGTGCATGAGTAAACTAGACTGTCATCAAGGAATATGAGCACGAAGCGATCAAGGAAAGTCTTGAATACCCCATTCATCAAACTCATAAACACTGTGGGGGCATTCGTCAAACCGAAAGGTACCACTGTGAACTCGTAGTGGCCATATCTCCTACGGAATGTGGTCTTATGAATATCTGTCTCCGCAATCCTGAGTTGATGGTACCCTGACTTAAGATCTATCTTGGAGAAAATGGTAGCCCCCTTCATCTGATCAAATAAATCATTAATGCGTGGAAGGGGGTAATGATTCTTAATCGTTACTTTATTCAGCTGACGATAGTCAATACACAACCGAAGAGATCCATCCTTCTTCTTCACGAAGATCATTGGTGCACGCCAAGGGGATACACTAGGGCAGATTAGGCTCTTCTCTAGAAGTCCCTCAAGCTGTAATTTGAGCTCACATAGTTCAGGAGTAGTCATCCGATAGGGGCTCGTGAGATAGGCTCGCTCCCGGAACTAGATCTATATGGAAATATATCTCACGTGGGGGAGGTAACCCGGTATCTCTCCTAGAAACACATCAGAAAACTCCCTCAAGATGGGATGGTCATCAAGGGATGGTTCGTTAGACGCATTCTCGATCCTGTCACTAACCGTAACAGCATACAACTGACAACCCCGTCGCGCACATCACTTAAGCTGCATAGCGGAGATGGTGCGAATAGAAACAGGTCTCCTAACCCCTGATATCACTAACTCCACTCCAAGATCATCTATGAAAGTAATGGTCTTATGGTAACAATCCACTTGAGCTCGTGAGCGACAACCGATCCATATCCAAAATGAGGCCATAAGTTCCTAATGGAAGGATTCGAAGATCCGATGTAGTGGTGAAGGGTCCCAAATCCACTACACACTCCTTAACTAAGGAGTCTACAAAAATTTTGGCTCCAGAAGCCATCTCAACGTCCCAACTACGGCCCTGCCTAATTACCACCAACCTACAATGCTCTACTAAGGATGGTGCAATAAATGAATCAGAAGAACCGGAATCAAATAATATAGAGGTGGAAATACCACCAATACTACCTGTCATCTCAATCATAGTACTCTAGTGCTCAGCCTGGCAGTTCTCGATCACTGCGTAGATCCGATGACTCCGTGCCATATCTCCAATAGTAGGCTCTGAGCTCTGCATCTTACCCTTGTTAGGGTTATGTGGGCAATCTCTCCAATGATGTCCAACAACACCAAAACCATAACAACTACCTGGTCCTCTCTAGTGGGAAGTAGCTCCATTTGGTACTCTAGATGTTTGAGCTACAGATCCTGATAATCCAATTATGGATTGCTGAGGTCTCTACTGACGAGCTCTTACTGACTGAGCTCTCGGCGCACCCTATGTCCTAATGGGATCCATAGGAGGAGGACCCATACTACGTCCTCGCTGCGCATCAAATCTCTGAGGAGGTCGGTAAGGTGGGCGGGTCTGCTGCTGCTGTGGTGGCCTAAATGAAGCTTGCCCTGAACTTTGCCGCCCGTGGAGGAGGAATCGACCCTTGACCTACCATCCCGCATCTGCTGGATACGGTTCGAACTCTGTCTCTAGACTGTTGCATCTTCCCCGTGTCTCCTCTGCAATATAGGCATTCTCCATGGCCTCTCTGCTAATGTCTGTGGGCAGTGAATGCACACCGCGCCACCCAAATCCAAATTCAGGCCCCGGATGAACACGTGAATCCGTGCACGCTCATCTCGCATATAGTCGACGTCTTTGGAGTAGGTCCAGAAATCGACTCTCATACTTAGCTCATGTCATCGATGCTGACGGAGGGTCATGAAACTCGTCTATCCGTTTTGTATAAATCTCCTCGGTAAATACCTGCTCTGAAACGCTCCTCAAATAGCTCCTTGGTAACCGTCTCGAGTCAACATGGAGCTTCGCTCCTCGGTGCTCCACGGACTCTTGCTCCATCCCTCGGAAGATGGATCGCAACACGAGCTTACGTGTTGCTTAGTATGAGGACAGAGCTTGAAGCACCCGCTCAAGCCCACCAACCAGGCCTCTGCCTGAAAACCACCTGTATCACTCGAATAGTGAGATGGTCGTAGCTTCAAAATCTCCCTGATATGGTCTGCAGTTGACGTATGATGAATCCTAGGTCTATCTGTATGTTCCTCCCTCTGTCTAGGGCTCTGCGAGACTGTCCCTATGTCTTGAGATCTTGTCCCCATGTCCTCTTTGTGGTGACTCTGCCCTAGCTGACTCTGCATGGAAGTTTTCTACCCTATGCTCCTCGCTATGTTGAGGGGATACTTGGGCATCTACTGATGGCTCCAAACTATGTCTAGAAAATCGTCCTCCCAAGGGCTCTCCGCTTATATGGCATTGACAATCCTGGAGTGTCTGTAAGATTTGAGGTAGAATGGCTGCTACTGCCTGCTCTGGCGGTGGTATATCTAGGTCTATATGAAGAGACCCCTCGCCTAATCCGTGCCTCCTGCACAGATCAAGGCGAGAGTTAGTTCATTATTCTAGGTCTTGTGCCAGTTTTCTAAGTTTGTTGTTTCATATAATTATCAACATTGTGGTTTTATAGATTTAAAAGAATCAACTTGCACTAGGTTAAATGTTCATGTTTCATGTTTTCTAAGTGTGCCCAAGGGTCCAAGCTTTGAACCCACGGCTCTGATACCAAGTGTAATGCCCACTAAAATGCTCGCACGAGGTCCAAGAACAACCTAGGTTTAGTGAGAAAAATTATGAAATAATTTTATTTTTTAAAAAAGGGTTCTAAGGTTTTAATTAGGAAAAACTTCATTATTTGTTCAAAACATGTCTCCATTAATCCCAATTAAATTAATTTATTTAAAGTCCCTTCATTTTAATTTTTTAAAATTTAGTCAAAGCGAGACCCAAAGTCTTTAGCTCAAAGTCATCATATAAAATAATTAGTTACTTTCATAAAAGGGTCATGTGCACAACTTTTGCTAGCCCTCCCCCATCTAACAAACACCCCTTTTATTTCTATTTTTCATTCCCACCTAAAACCCCATCACTTAAGTGATGTAGGGTGCATCCTCCACCATTGGATCTAATATTTCCTATCCCTTAGATCTAGGTTTGATAAAGAAACCCTAGAAATCCTTATGGCTTTCTTATACCTATTACTTATTCTATTATCTCACTTCTCTTGTTTTTTTTTTTTTTTTTGCAGGTTGGAGGAGAAGGAAGGGAAGCCATTAGAGGCCATGTCAAGCTTTTGGAGAGGCTTCCAAGCTGTGATTCTTCCTATATTTTGTTCACACCCTCTTAGGGGTTTTACATGGCTTTGCTCTATTTGGCCTAGTTTTCTTTGAAATACCCAATTGAGCTTGTAGGGTCTTCTTCTTTTCTCTTTTTTTTTTTTTTTGTTGTTTGCCCAAATCCATTTACATAGCTACATTTGATAGCTACATCTAATAGCTAGTTTTTTTTTTGTTGTTTGCGAAGATGGATAAGCATTTCGTTGTCCAGGATTCAAATGGCGGTTCAAAACAAAAGCCAACTTTATAGTTTTAGTAGCTTCTTATAACTACAAAACGGTGTAACATTGCTCCCAGTAGGGCATCAAAAAGATCGCAAATGTTCATTCGGGGTCAAATCAAAGGTTAAGGTGACTCCCCACATAACAAGATACACGAATGAAACATAACATCTCATTTTAGAAGCTACGAAGGGTACTTAATATTTTGGCTCATGTTGGGTTCCTCTCTTACTACTTTACTCACTTTGTGAGCTCATTTTTTTTATCAATGCTCGATCTTGGACCACATTCTCGAAAGAACAAATTCAACATGAAAGAGATACAAATAATAAGGGGTAGTGAAATTTTCATAGAAAAAACGGGGACATATAATATATGGTAATATAATGGGTATGTTATAATAGGAATAATGTATTAGGAAGGGGTATTAATAATTAAATATTGAGAATTATAATTTGAGATAGGGGTATTATTTAACATCATGTGAACGAACATGATATGCCACAATTTTACTTATTGAATCCCCTATGGTCCTAAGATTACTCAACATATGATTTCATGCCATGAAAACATATATTCTACTATAATGTTTTATGATGGAAAATTTTAATTATTCATTGTAACTAATTACTGCACTTGCGCGGTGTATTGGTGACATCGATAGGGAGGTGTTGAAGACATTAATGTTAAGGTCACATATGGACCATGTGTCACTATTTCTTACAGTCACAACATCATCTATTTAATGCAATGTTTGTTGAACATCCAATTTGTCTTAAAATTTACCAACTTGAAAAACCTTTTTTTTGGTTTTACAACTTTCTGGCATTACTACACTCACATTATTATGTGTTTTAATAATGTAAGTGTGGAAGGAAAATGAAAAATTGTGAACACACATGAAAACATGGTAAAAACATTATGCAAGAGCACCAACTCAAGGGCCCGGACATCCAAAACTCCAACGACATTGTTTAGTGTATGTTCTCTCTTAATAAAGATGATAGGTTGGATGACAAGGATGATCTAGAGGGCATGATGGGAAAGAGCAACAATGTGTCAGAATCAAACATATGCAGCCTTCCTATCTGCAGACGGTGGTGAAGGAGACTTTGCAAAGCCTCTAGGTTGGGGAGGATGTAGATTTCATGATGTAGATTTCATGCTCTACGAATGTTTTTTAAGGGTTGTTTTGTTTTTTATTTATGTTTTTATTTTTATTTTTTTTATTTTTATTTATATTTTTAATTTTATTTTCTTTACATATATATACAAAAATTAATACATACATATATATATATATATATATATATATATATATATATATATATACATACGACTAAATTTGATAATAGTATATTATTATTTTATTTTATTATTATTATTATTATTAATAATATTAATATTATATTAATATTAGTATATTTTCATAATAATAATTCTCATTACAATTAGAATATTTCCTTATTAATAATATTTAAAATATTACTCTTATTATCAAAATAATAATGAAATATAGGTGTTGATATTGACAAGTAAAACAAAAACTTGCATTAACACTTTCTTCTCTAACGATTTGATAGATATTGTATACAAGGCAGAAGAAAGTAAATTTCATTTCTCTTAACAATGTTGTAATGACTCAAGCAATAAGTCCCAAATGAGAATTACTTGCTATAATTTAGTGATTAGACTACTTTGTTGACCAAATTAAAAGTAATTGTGTTTTAAGTTCCTTTCTATCAACAAGAAGGAAACTAACTTTTGCAATACATGCCATTCAATTAACATAATGAAATGTAATATCTCTTAATACAAGTTTCCAACATTTCACAAGAGAGTGTTTACAACAACATTTCCAATAGTACATTTACAACATTATCACAAGACCCCTTTTTTTTGCACATTTCTTTTCTTTATTTCCTTACAACAACTCTTAAAGTAAAGTAAACACCTTTCAAGTAAAACTTGCATTCAACCATGTAACTTTTTGGTGCAAATATAGATTACAATATCCCTTTTTTTTAGTTGTGGAAAAGATAATACAACTTATTTTCACATAAAATTATATATCAAGGAATGGAAATAGTCTTCACAAGCTCCAAGGTATTCTTCATCCAAGCTCTAAGTTCCAAGTAGCTCAAATCACAACCAAGATAGGGGGAGAGGCAACACTCTCCTCCCAACCAAGTACTCAATGGAGAAGAGAAGCAATCTCCTCCATTGACCCCCGAGCCCCAAACACAACACAATGAAAGAGTGGTCTCCAACTCAAGGCAACAACACTTGCTTCCACAATACATATTTCTTTCACAACATTCAATCAAAACACTTTAAAAAAAAAAGAAACACAAACAACACAAATCTTCTCACAACAAGGCTTTTATCCAAGCCAACAAGAGAAGGAAACTATGGGAAACATTTTCTTATGCCTCCCCATTGAAATGAGATGCCCATCCAAACCCTCCACAATAAATCTCAAGCCCCCATGACTCTTATGCCTCCCTCAAGTACCCCTTATACCTCCCAAACTCTTATACCTGCCTTCTCTTATGGCTCCCTCAAGGTCAAGGTAAGAATGCAAGCATTCTTACCCAAGATGGGCATCCCTCCCAAACTCCCTCCACAAATACCTATTCTACTCTTATGCCTCCCTCATGAGTTTTCCCATAGACCTCTCCTACACCATACCTTAAGCATTCTACCCATTTTTCCCACAACACAACAAACATACATTTTCTACCAATTTAAGCATAATAACAACAAACAATAAGAAAGCAAAAAGAGAAGGGTCCCTACCTCTCCATTGAAGAAGCCTAACCCAAGAAGCTTTGTCCAAGATCCTCCAAAACAATCCAAAGCATGCAAGTCCAAGCTCCTTTACTCCCAAAATTCTTTCTCCTCCAAAAGAAAAAGCTCTTAAATAAAAACCTCCAACCCCTTAAACAAGAGAGGAAACTTCAATAAATAGACAAAAAGAAAAGGATGAGGATGATGTGGCTCCATGTAGGATGCCACATCGCACATCCTCAAGACCACCTCCCTAAGTCAATTCAACCCCAAAAGTATAATAAATTGGTGGTTGGGTTGAATGACATCTCTTTTCCACATTCCATCCCTACCCATGTGCCTTAAGGGCACAATTAAATGCAAATGGAAGAGAAGTGCACTCCAAAGTCACATTTCTCTTCCCAAAATAATAAATAATCCCCTTTTTGGCTTCCCAACCCATAGATAGGGTTGGTATGGAGTTTTGGGAAGTGTGGGGGACAAAATTGTCCTCAATCCAAAAAAAATTCGAGATTCAAAGAACTTGGAGTGGTCAACACTCAAAACAAGCATTCAATCCAAGAAGAAAACACAAGGCTCAAGGAGCCAACCATCAAAATTAATTACACCCACTAGGTTTCCCTTAAGACTTAAAATTAAAACAAGATGTTAAATTAATCTAAACATACTTAGCAAAAGTAATTTAAGAAGGACACATCACAAATGAAATCACCTACTAAAATAAATTGAAACAAGTAATTAAAATTCTTAACCCATTGGTCACATTAGAAAATTTCCCCCTTGGAAATTTTCCTAACAACAAAAAAAACAAAACAAAAACAACACAATACAATTCACAAGTTCCCTTGACGACCAAATGTTGTAATCACCCGACATCCTGTTGTGTTTGGTTCCCAATCCCCCTTTAGGTTGTGATCATGTAGTGTTTCCTACAAAATACAAAATACCTCCTTCAGCCTTGCGGCCATGTTAAAACATCCAAAATAACCATATGCATGAAATTTATTAACATCTATACATAATTCAATCATCCATTATTTCGAGGTCTAAATCACAACTTAATTATACATTTCATCATTATCCAAAATTATAGTAATGTAAATTCAACAACTACATTCTACTTATCATGGTGAAGAAATCCAATGTTAGAACACATGCAATATATCCATATCATAAAAATATCAGTATCCAATAGTCTATCCATGAGTCTGCGTAGATCATACTGAAAGCAAAGTCCAATCATAATCCAAATGCATCTACTCACAAAACATCACGCTAATCAACATAAGTATATGTAATGTCCATATCAAAAGTCTGCATAACTCAAAATGAAAATCAAATAAGTGTCATAGGGAAGTGGGCACTACAAATTCTTTTCAATAGTTTCAAATCCACGAAACTCAGTTCATAAAAAAGAATGCATTAATAATGTCTCATCTCTTGAAGTATAGCCAACACCTGCTTGTTCAGAGGTCTCATGTCACGCAATGAAATTCTCAACGACACATGTAATGTTGTTTTGCGGATGTTGAAAACAACTCCCATTGGTGCCAAAAGAAGCAAAGGACTCTTATTTGGAGCAAAGTTGTTTGCCAACACACACTTAATGTAATTGATCAAGAAATATTTACCTATTCCAACAATACCTTGTATGATCATTATTAAGAGGAAAGCAAATTTTTTATCAAGAAAAGGCATTTCGTCTAAGACGTGAATGCAAATTTTTATGGAGATAGCTCAAAATGTACGGATTGGATGAATAATATTGAAGAAATGTAACATATTTTACAATTCTAGTTGTTGCATATATTTGTTAGTCAGAACACATGTACATGTAAGGGGAAATCGAGTGTCTATTTAATGAGACACGAAATAGATAAATTGTGTAGTGGGTGTAACATTATAATGTAGTAATTGCACATAGTTTTAGTATTATTCATCTAGTCTCTATAAATTGCATTTAATTGTCACAAGTTCATGCGCATTATTCATCTGAGAAAAATACGAGCTTTATAGGGCTAAAATTTAAAAAATGGAAGGAATTCTGCAGGTGCCAATTTTGAAACCCAACTATGTTGATTTATTCTCGTAGCACTTTGTAGGCATGGTTTTTAGTTCTAAGCTCGAGTAATATAAGAAAATGATTTCATGAAGAAACACTTATTTATTGAGCCCCTTAAGGGAATGGACATATGACCGAATGGGGGATTTTATCCGTTTATCAAGATTTTAATTTTATAATTTGTTAATGACATCATTTATTTTGTGTGCACAAAATTAATTTGTTAGGTAAGGAGAAGACAAATAAAAAGTTAGAAATAAAAAGGTGGGAATTGAAACCCTAAATATCCCACACCTTTTCCATGGATCAGAATGTTCTTTCCCAAATAACATTTGATATATGCGCTCCACTATATCATCTTGATTTCTCCCGCATTATCCACATGAGTGCAATTTACGCTAAAAATGGCCAGAATAAGAAAAACAATACATCGAATAATGTTTGAGGATAGGTATATTTTATGCATCAACCATGCTTGATAGTTTTTTAATTTCATTGCACTAGAAAATTCATTTGGATGACATTTAATTTTAAGACAGAGACATGATTGGAATATATAAGATCTCCTTAATATAAAAGACATCCCTAATATACAATATATTTTCTTAATTGAAAAATTTAACATTTTCTATTATAATGTGTAGGAATAATAAACCTCTCAACATAAATGATAAACTTAAATTTTTTTAAAAATTAAAAAATTAAGTGATAAATTTATAACTAATTGATCCAATGTATTGCAATGTTAATTCTTCAACATTGCTATCTTCATATTACCAACCATTTCTCTATTTTTTCAATATAACATTACGATAAAATAAATTCAAATTGGAAAAGTTCCAATATTATACTTACAAACTTAGAAATTTAGAGCATGAATGGAAACAATCTTTTTTTGTCAATGGGTAGTTCAATATAACTTGGATTAAGAATTCCACAAATCAATTCTACATATAATTTGTTGACATTTTTAGAAATTTATTGTTAAAAAACGTAAAAGACATTTTATTTGAACGACGTGGGAAAAAATACTACATGCCTTGAATTTACACTCACACCTTTTCATACATAGAAAAATCTCACTGAGCCCAGAATCACCACGTTACAAGAATGAGAGGGGTTTGGAAACCTTAAAGAAGTGGGAAATTATTTAGAAATAAACAATTGTACAAATAATACAAATACAACTAGTGCAGATACATATAAGCCTCCACCTTAAAGAAGTGGGAAAATATTTAGAAATAAACAATTGTGCAATTGTACAAATAATACAAATACAACTAGTGCATATGCATATAAGCCCCCTCCTTGCTTGGCCCTTTCTTATTGTGCCATGAATGTTCATCCTCATTATATCCATTTTATCATGGCCTATCCAAACCATCCCTCTCTGCTGGGCTATGAGCTCTCTCACATTATCTATCAACTACGTAATCCCGTCATTCATACCACCATAGATTTCGACACCTCTACCTAAATTTTACCTCTCACATTATTGCACTTGAGAGGTAAATGAAGCTTGACATGCCTAAATTTTTTATTTAAAAAATAAAATGAGAAAGAAAAATGCTATCTTGTGAATTTGTGATGTAATTGCTTGTTGGTTGGGAATGGAGAGATCAATGCATGCAAGTTGTAATGTCTTAGTATGATCACAAGGATAATCCATTGATAACATTGACAAGCCCACACACATATTTACCATGATTACCTCTTAATTACGATTAGCATTCCAGGAATATTATTATGCGAGGATAATTTGTCCACTTTCCGCATACAGATTCTTCAATTCATTTGAATTCAACTTATTGTTCAACCGTTTAAGTTTTGTTTTTATCCCTTAAGACAATCTCCATAACTTACATAATTAAATTCCATATTTCCAATTACATACACATTTCCTAATTCTCTCGTTCTTATGTCAAAGGATTGTTTCTTAAAATATGTTTAGTTGACGTTTAAATTTTTTTTTTTTATCTACATGAAGCAAGGGGACCAACCATAAGTTTTCGAGAGAGAAATAATACGATTCAAAGAGGTGAAGGTTCAAGTTTCCCTTTCCTAAAAACATCCTTCCATTAGAAGCACATTTTTTGTCGTACTATGGTTTTTTTAGTTCCAAAGTTTAGTTGATTCAGTTAAGCCTTTACATGACATAATATTATTTTATTTTATTTTTAGTGGACTCTATAATGGCTCAAAAGCCTAGTCCCACCATGAGCAATTTATATCCACTCTCCACAAAAATTCAATTCTTAAATCAACCATAAGGACTTCAAGTGAAATTGTTATCTTAATCCATTGACACATATAATATTGTTTCTCATTTCATTTACATTGTTTCTTAGATCTCTTTTGGCTTCACTTAATAACATGAAGAGTTACGAAATTACTTATCTAACATCTTGAAGAAGTATATCTTTTGTTATCCCAAAGTTTTCTCTGACCAAGGAAATTCATATTCTTTTTAACATAAGTAAATGTCAAATTGGGTTATAAGGATTCCAAGAGCGACATTATTCTCAACCTCAAATATATTTTTCCTTTTATATGATTTACTCTTACATCGCACTAAAGTCTCATTTAGAGCATCATTTTATAACATTTGTAACATAATAAACTCATACTTTTCACTAATGGATTCACTACTACATGGAGTGTTAACGTGTGCTGCAACCAAGACATCCACTTGTGCATTTTAAATCCCACCAAGATAACAATCATAGAAATGTCATAAGAAAAACTACCTTAGTTGGTATAATTCCAATTGCACCTAAGGATCTATGCCCCAACTACAAAAGATATTTAAGGTGAGAAGACATGTTTAAGGTAGACAACCTTCATGAAAGACCAAGGTGATATGTTGTTAGTAACCAGGGTGACACATTTAACTAAGAGGGACTAAAGAGTTCACTAACAAGAGTTTAAGTCATAGAACAACTATTTCACGATCTCCATTTATGTCGTTTGGATCCAACAGGGACTTCATTTGCTGATGAAGTTAATTTCTAGATCTAATCTCGTAAGACCTGGCAATCCAAAAGGATACTAAAGGAGTATTAGCTCTACTTACCCCACAGATGGTAAGGTTACACTGCATAGTCATTGCTTTGAACAAGGACTCATAAGGTGACTTCCAAGGCGGTCTTGACCACTCAACACGGTGTCGGGCCTGAAGAGAGGACATTCTCCTCGTGGTTACCAAAACTAGAAGGAAACCACATACTCTGGATAAAGTTGGACCATGTCATTCCTAAAAGATGGGTTCACGACAATGTCGCTAAACATAACGACTATGACGGTAAACTCCAACTAGGGGTTTTATTTACCTAACCTAGGAGGCGCCATCAAGTACAAGGTTTAAGTTTATTCTATGGTTTCATTTTTTTATTCTACGCTACAAAGGATCACACACATTAAGACAAGTTATGCACAAATCTTATACTAGGGTTGAGTGTTTCGATTAAATCTCTTTATTACATTTACAAGGTAAGAATACAACACAATAATTAATTAATCATTTATTGAACACTGAAAAATGCCACACAATGTATTAACTTCAAATTAATTTTATATATATATATATCAAACCCTTTTACCATATGCAACTATGAATCAAATTGAACCTGTGATTAAATGCACATTTCCTAAGACATCCCTAAAACTAGCATCCCATACATATTAGCAAATTTCAAATCATTTTATTTCACTTCATTTCGTAACCAAGAGAGAAAAAGAACGGAAGAGAGAGAAACACCATTTTGTCAAAAGTTCTATTTCACACAAGTTACACAATGGAGTTTCAAACAGTTATTTACATGTGTCAAAAGTTTCCACGGTGGTTTGGCAACCCAACAGGGGTCCTGCAACTTTCATTTTACATTTTCCTATTAGCTACAAAAATGTTCAACTAGGCTCGGAGGCTAAGAAACCACTTTCAAATGTTGTCTTCCCATGAGAAAACACACCACAGTTAAATTTATACGTGTCCACTTATATACCTAGATTTCATAGGAACTGACGAAATTTGGAACTAACTAACGAAAAGTTTACGATTGGTGGCTAGTTTTTTGGGGCCATCGGTTGTAATTGACCTAGTTGCAAATGATTAAAAGTTAGCTCAACGGATCAGTAAACCACATCCAAAACTAACGTTTGATGGATGTATGCACCAAGATAAAAGTCCTAAAAGTTCCCCCATATATGGATAATACACCGAGTCGGCGGAACTCAGAACTAGAAAACTATTTTCAAAAGGCAACATGTTTTCTGGAGCGACAAGTCGTAATTGGTCCGGTTTGACTTCGTCAAACTGTGACCAGAGGCCAACAAAATGGCTTTTCCAAACTATACAGAAAACTGTTTTTCCTCAGATTGAAAGTACTAGGCAATTGTCTAGTAAAAATAATATAGGTTTGCGAAGATGGATAAGCATTTCATTATCCAGGATTCAAATGGCGGTTCAAAACGAAAGCCAACTTTATAGTTTTAGTAGCTTCTTATAACTACAAAACGGTGTAACATTACTCCCAGTAGGGCGTCAAAAAGATCACAAATGTTCATTCGGGGTCAAATCAAAGGTTAAGGTGACTCCCCACATAACAAGATACACGAATGAAACATAACATCTCATTTTCGAAGTTACGAAGGGTACTTAACGAGTCTCGAAAAACACAATTTATCTATTTAAATAGAGTGATGGTCAACATTTTTACCGAGAAGTCAAATTTCATCTCGTCGATAAAACAAAATTGCAGTGATCTAGTTTAGGCAGGGAGTTTTCTAAATCACCTCAGAATGAGGGTTGAAGTTCATGGTTTAATACAAAAGGGTTATTTTGATTGTGTGAGTTACGATATGACATTTATTGATTTGTAACCAGTTAATATAAAAAATTAAATGTATGATAATTCTAAGCTTTTAAAATTATCTTTCGTCGCAAATGAGAAACTAAAGTACGATAATTATGAAAGAAAAGGAGAGATGAACCATGCCTAGAGGAACGAAGCCGAGTCAAACCCACGGGATTGAGTTCGGCATCACACTTTGGCGTTTCGTCAAACATTTCACAAGCACCGATCTATCCTCCACGATGACACACAAATCTTCTCGATCCCTTGAAAATTTCAAACAAGATATGTTTCCCATTATGTTTTGATGATTGACTAAGGCTTGCTCAAGACTCCAAACTGAACATACACTGCAATCATTAAATTCCATTTTGACCCAGGCTGGGAAGGTGCTGGCAAAGGTTGTAGAAATATGGATTTGCACCTACCCGCCATATTTTCTTGAGAGTTTCTAAGACTTTTCAACGAACTCATTTTTTGTATATCCAACAAAAGTTGTAGTCCACGAGCCACATTTCATGTGTTTAAAACTAATAGTTCACCTATCAACGCATGCTTCCACGTTTTTGCATACCTATCTACCAGAGCACCTCAAACTACAACATCTGACACTATTTCTATATCTTGTATGCTTTGATGGATGTCCATACTCTGTCCCGTAGCTCGCATCTGGCACTAGACGGGAGACACTAGCAACAGTTATTGAATCTGGCTTTAAATATATCTGTAAAATTTCCTCAAAAGTCTCTATAGCCTTTTCAACAAACCCATTTTGTTTATATCCTACAATCGTTGTAGGAAGAACTGTTAGGGAACATACAACTACGAAATCTGACAAAATTTTCATTTTGACGCTGACAGGGAGGAGCTGGAATGAATTCAGATTTCCATTATGCTTTGACAGACGTCCTTTCCCTGTTCTAGCACTTCCTTTTCAACGCAGGCTGGGAGTATGTGGCAAAAACGTGAGTTGATCAGGTTGGAGGTTTGCCTTGCAATGTGACTTTCTCGAGGGAAAACCCATATCTTCTACACACTGTCGTGGACTTTCATGGCTGCAACTATCCAAACAATGTTAAATTTACAATGTTTCCTTGGGTTTTAGTGTGTCACAGTCTCTGGATCCAAATAAAGTGCTTGCATTATTACTCAAGGAAAGTGACATGTTTGAAAAGCTTCTTAGGACGTGATAGGTATTAAAGTCTTTCTGGGCACCATATCTTGTAAGATCTCTTCCACACGCCATACCTGCCATAAATCACCGTCCACCAACCACATTCATTTTTTATTTTATTTTTGTATTTTAAGTTGGGCACTACATTTCCCTCCCCTTATAAGAGCATCGTCCTCGATGCGACGCACTTCCAAAACTCAAAGGGTTGGTAGGGAAGAAAGTCAATAAGGACACACGTCGCTTAACAAAACAACTGGGTGATACAACACAACCACAAGAGATCAAACTAAATTTAGAAATATCTTAAATTTTAATGTTCTGTGAAGATTGGTAGTTCTCTTTTACTTTATTACTTAGTCTTTTCCTTTAAAGTATTTATTAATCTCAATGCTTAGTATTTCACTATTTAAGAGTTTAATTATCTTATGTTCGTAGGTGCCTAACAAAATTGACATCACAATACCACATTAAGGACAAACAAAACACTAATGGTTCACAAGACATATTTCTACATACTTCCACGATTGTATCACATCAGAAGAACTCAACTAACCCAAGGACAGAACATACATAGCTCTCACAACATAGTACTTGTCACACATGTGCTCCCGACACAATAGTACCCATAACATAAGTAGACTACAACAACGTGGAATTCCCAATAGGTACACATACGAAGGTTTCACAAAACTCTAGACCATAACTATAGCTACATAGTGTCAAGATGGAAACAATGTCCCAAGACATAAACCAGAATCTTAAGAGTACACAAAGCCATAATACTAACACCATACACCTCCCACAACATCATGAAACAAATCCATATACCTCCCAAAACATCACCAAGAACTACATGAAATAAAATAAAATAAATAAAACTCCAAGTGCACTAATCACACACACATACACAAGTCTCTTATGCCTCCCTCAAAGCATCACAAAACAACTCCATATACCTCCCAAGCATCAATCACACCCACACAAATCTTTTATGGCTCCCTCAAGTCTCTTATGGCTCCCTCAAGTAATAAAAATAAAGATAAATTTTCCTTTTCACTCCCCAAAAGAGGTCGGTCACCCTATGGCCTTGGGTGCACAGGGTCCAGATACCTCTAACCCAAGTGACATAATAACTCATGGTTCAAAAACTTGCTAGTTATATGTAACTCCTTGGGGCGTACCCCCATACAATGAAGCAGGTCCATAGGTTCCACCACTTCATGGTGAATCCCATGACCCTATTCCAATACATTACGACATTAGAACCAACACAAACAAACCATTCAAATGCCAAGTGGCAAGATTGAAAGCTTTGGGCTAAGCTATAAAATTTTTAAACTTAAAAAGAAAATTTAAATCTAAGCAAAACAAATGGCCAAATAACCATAGTTAGTGTAAAAATTTTCGTGTTAGTACATCAACCATATAAATGCCCAAAATATAAGAACATGTTAATCAAGAAATTTTTTGGTTCTAGCATGAAAATGGGAAGTTTTCAATTTGCGAATAAAATACATGTATAGGAATAACACATTACAATAACTACGCGGCCTTATATGGCCACCAGGGGGTTACTCAATGAGTTGCTGACACTCGGAACATCGAGTCTAAGCTCATGAAGTTTTTATTCCAATCCAAAATAATGAAAATGTAAATCAAAATTTGGATGAGAGTTTGAATGTTGTCAATTGTAAAAAAATAAAGACACAATCTCTCCCCCTAAGTTGTAACTAAGATCCAAAGGGAAGACGCTTCATTTTTGAGTTTGTTTGGTGGTTTTTGGTTTCGTTCTTCGATGTGTGTTGCTATTTTTTTATCTTTCGCGTCGCTGGTAGAGATTGGTTTGTTTCATTCCTCAATGTCATATCTTTTTCTCCTCCTTTTGTATGAGGTATGGTCCCCTTAACCTTTTTTTTGCCATTAATCAATTTTTTTTTATTAAAATTATTTTTTTATAAATTTTAAAAATTTAAAATTTAATAAATTAATAAAAATGAATTAAATTTGTAAATTAATATTAAAATGAAAAATTCATATTAATTTAAACCAATGCAAAGTAAAAAGTTAATATTACAAATTTAAAATTAATAAAAAATTATTAAATAATAAAAAAGTTAAGAATTATTAAAAATTAATATTAATAAAAATTTAAAAAGTAAAAAGTAAAATTACTAAAGATAATAAATAAAATTATTGAAAATTAAAATATAAATAAAACAATAACGACATAAAATAAACAATAATCAAATTATTGGAAACAATATTGGAATGGTGCAATATGATTATTTTGTGCGTTAGAAGAAACATGCGATTTTCGATTTGTGATTTTGGAGTTTGCTAGACCATGACAGACCACCACTAACAAATCTTTTTGTCTCGTTTCCCCGTCTCTAAACCCTTGGTTTAAATTTTTAACCCAAAACAAACTAACTAGCAATTGCACCGCAAAGGTCTAATGGATATGCTATTAGGGAAGGCTACGTTTGTTTGGAAACAATAAAGTATGTGGAGTGAAGCAACAGGAAGTGGGAAGAACATGAGACGATAAGAAGAGGGAGACGTGATGGATTTAAATTTGGAAGGATCTTTGTTGATGAATGTAAGGCTCTAACGTTCAACATCTCCAATGTCAATAGTCGCCAATGAGAAAATTTGGAAAATTTGTGGGTTACTAATGAGGAATCTATGAAGTACACAAAGATTTGTTTCAATAAAAAAATAAACCGTGCTATTGCAAGGATTTAATTAGACTATTAGATCTCATTATCAAGATTTTGATGGTGGCGGAAAGTTTATAGGTCATCTCAAATAGGTGCAAGATGTTGTGGAACATTTCTAATTCTATATAAAAACAACATGAGGGTGACAACACTCTCCATGTTAAATACAATCATAATACTCTTGCATTTTGATAGGGGTGTTGATCGCCTGCCAACAGATATTGAAGCATGTCGGCAAGCTTTGGATTTGATGACTTTTGTTTAAAATTGTGACTCTCAACATCTAAAACCCATTAATCTACTTAATGTTATCAACATTGAAGCTGATATAATTTGCATGGATGCTTTAAATTTGTAAGGATCTTTGTTGATGAATGTAAGGCCTTGACGTTCAACATCTCCAATGTCAATAGTTTCCAATGAGAAAATCTGGAAAATTTGTGGGTTACTAATGAGGAATCTATGAAGTCAACAAAGATTCGTTTCAATAAAAGAAAAAATAAACCTTGCTATTGCAAGGATTTAATTAGACTAATTAGATCTCATTATCAAGATTTCGATGGTGGTGGAAAGTTTATAGGTCATCTCAAATAGGGGCAGGATGTTGCGGAACATTTCCTAATTCTATATGAAAACAACATGAGGATGACAACACTCTCCATGCTAAATACAATCATAATACTCTTGCCTTTTGACAGGGGCGTTCATCGCCTGCCAACAAATATTGAAGCCTGTCGCAAGCTTTGGATTTGATGACTTTTGTTCAAAATTGAGATTCTCAACATCTAAAACCCATTAATATACTTAATGTTATCAACATTGATGCTGATATAATATGCATGGATGCTTACAATAATTTGAAAAGGCTCCTAAAATTACACAAGCAAGTTCTTGATTCTCTAAACAATTTGCCCGATTCATCCGACTATGCAATGGATGATAATAAGGCTTGGGAAGCCATTGAAAAGATATTGAAAGATGTTGAGATGCAACTAAATGTGCAGAAGCTCTTAATGGTAGCCAACAAAGTTGAGGGTCATGAAGAAAACATGGGTGTGGAAGATTGTGATCCACATGATTTAAAGGATTTGGGTGCAATAACAATCTATTTAGCGTCATCTACTCAATGTTGTGAACTTATTTCGCAATATAAATTATGTTATTTATAATAACTATTTTATATTTCTTTTATTTTTTAAATACATATTTATATATATTATTGTAATTTACATACAAATCTATATAAAAATGGCAGCCACATTTAAAATGGAAAAGTTGCATGTGACAGTTATTTCAAATATTTATAAGTATTTTACGACTAAAATCACAAAACTATCAAATTTAACCCTTGTAGTTGCACTTGTTTCTACATCACATGCAACCAAGACAACAATGTTAGTTGAATGTCTTTCGTGCCCATCCCATTTTTAGGTCCCTGTCAGACAGGCACGAAAAAACAAGTTAATGTGTAAATTTAATAATAATTAGATAGTTGCAGCGAGTTCATAGTTCTGCCCTCACATAATTAAATAAACAGGATGTTACGAGAATTGTGCTACATGGAGCTCTCGCTAATAGTTGTCCCAAAACAAATGCCATTATGGGTTAAATTGGCCTTGCACATTGAGATACATCTGTGGCCAAGGGGTTAAGTTTGACATCCATTTAGATGTTTTTCATGATTTTAACCATAAAATAATTGCAAACATTTGAAATAACCGTCATATGCAACTTGCATTTTTTATGTATGACCGTCATTATGCCTATACATTTATATATAAACTATATTAAATATTTGAAATAATTGTCACACGTGACTTGCATATTTTATGTATGGCCCTCAATTTTCCTATACATTTATATATAAACTATACTAATATATATTTAAAATAATTAAGTATATAAAAATATTTTAAATATATTTTATTAAGAGTGTAAAAAATAACATTATTAGTAAAAATAATCAAAATAACTACGAGTTCCGTATATAACATTTTAAAAATATTTAAAAATTACATACACATTGTGAATGAAGTTAAAGTTAAGTCCGTAACAGGTACAAACCTGACACATTTATTCAGACTTGTCAACGATGATGTAAGCACACCCCAAGTTGACATGACAGTGACAAATTCAAGCTTGTGTGAGAATAACCTCGGGGATTGAAAATGTTTTTATTTGCACAGAATTAGATTGCATTAAATTATGTCGAATTGGTCTTTGCAATGAGAGAGCATCATTATACAGATATTTTCTGTCAATTGAAAGTATCACTATGGGAGAGGACCCTATAACCGAGTGGGTACCAAAACATGTACATCTCTTTTCACCATAGGTTGTTGACAAAAGCACCAATAGTTGTTCACTTTTTGGTTAATTACACTTTTTAAGAGTTAATGAGAATGTGACACATAGGGCGCTCGGTCATTGGTCCCTCTTTCAAATGCTTTATATTGATTTTCTTCATATTAAATCAATTCAAAAACTACTTTTCCCTCCAAATTAACACGCGAAACGAAAATGTCAATATGGCACGATCATATGCTACACGATGATATAATTTTTTTACGCTACCGACATACCTACATATATTTACGTGCCCCTAAAGTTAGGTGCATGGTTATAGGGTCCTCTCCCCTACCATTGTTACAGACCTGTCATATTCCTTACACGATTCCACATCCTTGTTGGACAGGTGTCAGAAACCGACGATCGGATTAAATACATGCTTTGTCGAATGTCCTCACCATTACATTTGGGCCTTCCATTACCTTAAGGTTTATCAATACGAACACATGTTTAGTCGATAGAGGGAACCTCTATCAGCTTTGTGTACACGTTTTTAGTGTTTTACCTTAGTGTTTCTTTCAACTTGTAAAGACTAGAAACACATGAGTTGTAAAGACTACACATTTTACATGAGTTGTAAATCACAACGGAGAAGATAACACTTTGAGTTCTTAATGACACGTTGTTCAAGAATGTAATATGTAAGAATAATAAATGACATATGGATAATGCTTATGGACATTCGTTTGGAGTGTTGTTGATGGAATTTCTATGGTTGTTGTAAAGAGTCTTGAGTGGAAAATGTGATGGTTATTAGTAAGCATTATAGAAAATAAGCTATGACAATTTTAATAAAGGTTACATGAACAATAGTGTGTAGGATATTTAAGTACGCCAAATACAATGAAGAATAGAATTTGACATAGTAGAATGTGACATTACATCCGTCTTCATTGGGGCTAGTTTTAAATGAATAGGAAATTTAAGGCATGTGAAGAAGTTAAGCATAAATGGAGCATATGTAACGACAATGTAGATGTAATGTTTAGAAACATGCACATGGTTACAAATTTATAGTCATGGTCGATATTATATGTTTAGATTGTTCTTTGTTTTATGTATTTAAGACATGTTATATGTGTTGTAAATGAAGGGGAAGCTCTGTACAACTTATTTTGAGCTCCTCTTCTTTGTGTGAATTAACATTTTTGTGTGCCTCGTTTGCGTGTAACACTCAAAAGTAAAAGAAGGTGAGATGTGCAGGTCAATGAGTGAGCTCACTCTTTAGATTGTTGTAAATGTTAGTCCTTGATGGTCAACATTGTTGATGTTTATTATTTCCTTGTCAAGTGTCATGCCATGCGCTTTATGGATAGCGAGATCCCATAACATTTTAAATGAGATTTTACAATGGTTTTCATGTGTGACAGGAGACAACAACAGATGCATTGGGTTTAGGACATCCACAATGGCCCACGGTATTTCTAAGTTGACAACAACAAAGGATGATAGGTTGGGGTTGCAATTATGGATTGTAGACAATCTCCACAATTTAGAGGTGACCCATAAGTTAGATGTCAACATAACCTCTTTTCCTTTGCACAGAAGAATTGTAGGCTCCAACTGTGTGTTATTGAGTTATAATAGTACTGCATGTTTGCTTTCTTCTTTTTTTCTCCTTACACCTAGCAGGCGGAAGGATTTAAGCATTTGCTTATTATGTGTGGGTATTAATTCCTTTGTTGCGTAGAGATGATTTACACATGTAAAGCTTGTTTTCTCTAATGGTGACATGATTGCGTCTATACATAACATTACAATATTCCACTCCTTTATTGTTGGTTAATAAATGTTTGAATTATAATTGTGGTGGGTTGCACCCTTGCTGGGGGAAGTTTGTAGCTACGATGAAGACCATGTCAAATTTGTGCTAGAGGGACTGTCCAAATGAATTTCCTGCATATAGCAATATGTCATTAACAAAGGGAGCTAGCCAAAACCTCCCAATAGTATCATTGAGTGGCCTTTGAATTTTGTTTGTTTTGCTGAGAGAATGCCTTGTGTAACCTGAAGGTTATATTGTTTAACTTTTTGGCCCTACGACACAAATTTATTCTTTTAGAATGTATTCTGTGTCTTGCATATGCTCTTAGAATACTATTAACGCTTGGCCTTCAAGAGCCTTCATCTGAGAAATGGGTATTCGAAGGAGAGAATGTATAGTAGATGCATTTATGTTAAATGCAATAATACTTTTTGGAGCTTGTACGAGAATGGAGGACCTGATGTTTCCCTTTAGTGTTTGTAATCCATTTTTATGTAATCTATTAGGTACGAATATCCAATACTAGTTGTACCTTGAACGATCATCTTTAACGCTAACAATATTCCATTCCTTTTTGCACACACAAGTACACAAGTAGTGCCCACTTCCATTTGACACATTTTGATACTGATCTTGATACTGTTGATTTCATTATGGACATTATTATGGTTTTGATTTAGTACGATGTTAGATGTTGGACTATGGATTATTGTTGATTTGATTTAGTTATGATGCATGATGATTATTAGAGACACTTCATATGTGGATGATGATATACTATTTGACATGGATATATTATGAATGTTGTTCGGACATGTGATGTTTGGATATTGTGAGCAGACATAGAAAATGGACATTATATGATGATGATATATTTGTGATTAAAAATTGTAAGTGATTTTGTTAAATTGCTTTAATGTTGTGATTCATATATCTAGATGATTTTGATAATTATATTATATTATTTTAGATGTTTTTATATGGCCACGAGGCCAAATGAGGTATTTGTGTTTTGCAGGTTAAAATATCACAACAAACATCGGGGGATTGAAGACCAACCATATTAGAATTCTAGATGAATTCAACAAGGTCACCATGGCAACATGTCTGTGTGTGTGTGTGTGTGTGTGTGTGTGTGTGTGTGTGTGTGTGTGTGTGTGTGTGTGTGTGTGTGTGTGTGTGTTGTTTTGTTAGGGATTCCTATGGGGGATTACCTTTGAATGTGACCAAGGGGCTTTATGTATTTATTAATGTGGTTTATTTTGTGGTGCATTTACATTTTTTCATTAGTTATTAAATGTTGTGTAATGTTGTGAATAATCATGTTAAAGTAAACAAATCAATATGTCATAAGAAATTAATTAGTAAAGTGGTTGGCTTTTGTATTAAATGTTGTATGTGTAAGTGACTTTGTAAGTGATGTGTAAGTTTACTTTTGAGTGTGAAACACTTCACCGTCTTGGAAATTCGAATGTCCTTGGAGGTTGATTTTGGAGGCTTGTGGGACAAGTAAAACTTGTCCCATATCTATGGTTGGATGGTTGAAATTAGACCTTTTTTATGCATTTGATTTGACTAATTGTAAGTTTTAATTGCATTCTTCTTACATTTTATTAAATTTAGTCCTTATGGGGTTTGAGATTTTTGGAGTGTATGTGATGTGACATCCTATATGGATCCACCTCATCCTCTTCTCTAAAATTGGAACTCCTTGCTTTGTTTTGGGTTGTTGAACATTTTGCATATTTCCTTTTGGGTGAATTTTTGCTGTGTGGAGCTTTTACTTTTGAAAGGAGATTGGAGACCCTTGCATGCTTGTTGGTTATTGATTTTGGACTGTATTTTGGCATTGGAAAGCTCATTTTTTGGAACTTAGACAACTCCATCATGGAGAGGTAAGAGCTTGGCTCTTGAAATACTCTTTTCTACATGAATGTACATGTTATTGTGTGAATATTTTAGCATGTTTGTGGGCTATTTGAGTAGACTGCCTAAGAATGGTGTAGGAGAAGACTATGGAGAATCTATGTGAAGGGACATAAAGGAATGTTAGTGGCATCAAAATTCTTATGGAGGGAGTTGGGATTAGGTTTCTACCTTGGAAAGAAAATGACATTGCATTTATTATTTTGTGGGGGGCATAACGAAAATTTGTGAGGGGCATAAGAATATATGAGAGATGTTTTATAATGGTGGTCTATTAAAGTGGATACCAATTCCCATTAGGAGGCATAATCAGCTTCCCCCATAGTTCTTTGCTCATTTGTAATGTAGCCAAATTAGGAACAAACCAGATATACTGCAAATAATATGAACTCCAAAAGAAAATAGATCTCCTTATTTGTTATCAAATAATGAATTACAATGTTTCCTAAATAGAAAACAACTCCCAACTCGAGTTGCCAAGTAAACTCTAGCTAACTCTGACTAAATCTACTATAGGTGGCGGAAATTACTCTTTTTAGCAATTTACTAGAACCTGTTATTCTTAGTAAGTTCGCATGCTTATTCCTAATTAGAGGGCACGAAATTTCCACGCATCTTCTACATCCCTAAATTAGAGGAATTTCCAACTTTCTAACTCATAATGCAATTAATAGACTAAAATTAACTAATGCTCAAAAATAGGAAAAAATGAACTATAACTTAAATCCTAATTTTCGGCCTCAAGATGGAGGATTTAGGGCCCGAAAACGTGTCGAAAACTTGCCCCAACTGGTAGGGCAGGTTGCTGCTATATTCGTCTCATCGAAACACGTGGTTTCAAAAAAAATGGACTCAAACGGACACCTGGGGCTCAAGTTATGACCTTGTCAAGTTCCTGCTAATTATGGTGCATCATTCTCCCCTGCTTGAAAAAACGTAGCTCCTGCAAGTTGTCTTCTTCAAACTGCTTCCATTTATCTGCATCCAACTTCTGAATCTCCCACTCTGTGACCCAAGTATTGTCCTCTTGTTCCAGTCCTTTCCAATGTACCAAATATTTGTTGTATTTCCTATTTCACGTGTCCATTGTTCTCTTATCTAGAATCTGATCCACTTCTTCTTTCTTCTTCACCGGAACCTGCTGCCTCCAATCTACTAATTCCTCAATAACATCCCCTTCTACACCATCCCCATGAAAATAATACAAATCTAAAACATTAAACACTGGAGAAATATCAAAATTCCCTGGTAATTCTACCTCATAAACATTATCGTTTATTTTTTCACGATTTTGCAGGGACCAATCTTCTTGTACTTCAACTTGTTATAGGTTCCTCTTGGAAACCTTTCCTTCCGTAGATATACCATAACCAAATCACCAATTGTAAATACCTTTCTCCGTCTGTGCACATCTGCTATTTCTTTATACTTATCATTACTATTCTGCAACTTCTTCCGCACTTCTTCCTGTAATTGTTGTATATGTTCGGAAAATGCTTCTGCATCATCACTAACTCTACCATCAACTAGTAGTTGTACCAAATCTAACACCCCATTTGGATTACTCCCATACACAATTGAAAATGGAGACTTTCCCATGGATCTATTTATGGAACTGTTATATGCAAACTCAGCTTGTGGTAATGCTAAGTCCCATTGTTGCGGCTTTTCCCTAACAATGCACCTTAACAGGTTTCCCAAACTCATGTTTACCACCTCTATTTTCCCATCAGTCTGTGGATGATAGGCACTACTGAACTGTAGTTGAGTTCCAAATTTCTTCCATAAAGTCCGCCAAAAGTGACTTAAGAACCTTGTGTCCCTATCTGAAGTAATGGTTTTTGGAACACCATGTAAATGAACAACTTCTTTGAAAAACAAATCTGCTACGCTGTTGCATCACTTATTTTCTTACAGGCAATAAAATGAACCATCTTAGAAAACCTATCAACAACCACAAAAATTGAGTCATTACCTCGTTGTGTTTTTGGTAATCCTAAAACAAAGTCCATACTCAGATATGTCCACGACCCTTTAGGAACAGGGAAATGGCATAGATAACCCCGTATTCGGGCATGGCCTTTCGAGACTTGGTAAATTCTACATCTCTCCACATATCTTACCACATCTCTTTTCAACTTTGGCCAATAGTATTTGTCTGCTACCAAGGCTATCGTCTTATCTTTACCAAAATGCCCAGCCAACCCTCCACTATATAACTCTTTCACTATATTCTCTCTCATAGACCCAACTGGAATACATAGTTGGCGTCCCTTGAATAGGTAGCCATCCTGTAAAATATACTCATCCAGGACATCTCCTGCATTGTCTGACAATGGACTAATTAGTCTTTCAACAATATCCTTGAAATCAGAATCAGAAGAATACAAACCCTTTATTGCTTCAAAACCTACCACCTCATTTTTCATAGTGGTAAACAAAGTCACACGCCTACTCAATGCATCTGGAACTTGATTTGTTTTCCATATTTATGTTTTAGAGAAAAAGTATATCCCTGCAAAAATGATACCCACTTTGCATGCCTACTATTCAACTTCTTTTGGGTATTCACATACTTCAGGCTATGTGGTCTGTAAATAACACAAACTCCTTAGGCACTAAGTAATGCCTCCAATGTCTTAATGCTTGTACAATTGCATAAAATTCCACATCATAAGTAGAGTAGTTCTTTCTTACCTCATTCAATTTCTCACTAAAGAAAGCTACTGGCTTTCCTCCTTGACTTAGAACAGCCCCAATACCCACATTTGAGGCGTCACAATCAACCTCAAACACTTTATCAAAATCCGGTAGTGCCAAAATGGGTGCCTCTGTCACCTTCTTCTTCAAGAATTGAAAACTATCCTCAGCTGCCTTTGTCCACAAAAACTCCCTTCCTTTTGTGCAATTTGTTATAGGAGCTACAATACTGCTGAAATTTTTAATAAATTTTTTGTAAAATGTTGCTAGACCATGAAAGCTCCTTACCTCTGTTATACTCCGTGGAGTAGGCCATTCAATAATTGCCTTTATCTTTTCTGAGTCCATCTGTACCCCATCTGCTGAAATAATAAAGCCCAAGAATACCAAACTCTCTTGCATGAATGTGCACTTCTTCATATTTGCATAGAGTTTCTCTTTCCTTAACACTTCAAATACCAACCTTAGATGCCTCAAATGTTCTTCTTTAGTTTTACTAAAGATCAAGATATCATCAAAATAAACCACAACAAACTTACCATTATACTCCCATAGCACGGTGTTCATCAATCTCATAAAAGTACTAGGTGCATTGGATAACCCGAATGGCATCACCAACCACTCATATAATCCATTTCCTGTCTTGAATGTTGTTTTCCACTCATCTCCTTCTCTGATCCGAATCTGATGATAACCACTTCGAAGATCAATCTTGGTGAAATACTTAGATCCAACAAGCACATCCATCATATCATCAAGGCGAGGTATTGGGAACCGATACTTGATTGTAATTTTATTGATCGCTCTACTATCCGTGCACATTCTCCATGTTCCATCCTTCTTTGGTGTTAATAAAGCTGGTGTTGCACACAGACTCATGCTCTCCCTTACGACCCCCTTTCACACGAGCTCTGCCACTTGCCTATTCAACTCTACATGCAATGTCGGGCTCATCCTATAAGTCGCTTGATTTGGGAGTGAAGACCCTGGAATCAAATCAATGTGGTGTTGAATATCTCTTTTGGGTGGTAATCCATCTGGTAGCTCATCAGGAATAACATCCGAAAATTCTTCTATTAATTTTGATGTTTCTATTGGTATTTGAGCACTTACAAGTTCATCCTTATTTGCAACTAGTGCATAACAAAAACCGGTTGCCTTTGCCTCCTTCACAAATTCCTTTGCAGAAAGCATATTTTCAGCCTTCCCCTCTTCTTTAAGAGGTAGCAAAACTATTTTTGTGCCATCCTTCTAGAAAGTATAAGTATTCTTTCCCCCATCATGAATAACTTTTCTATCAAATTGCCATGGTCTTCCTAGTAGCGTATGACATGCATCCATAGGGATAACATCACACCAAATCTCATCCTTATAACTGTTCCCAATAGAAAATCTTATTAAACATATCTTATCAACATTAACTTCATTACCCTTCTTAAACCATGCAATACGATAAGGGTTAGGATTCTTCTTACAATGCAGACCCAATTTATCGACCATCTCATTTGAAACCATGTTCTCACAACTACCACCATCAATAATAACATTACATACCTTTCCTCCCCGAAGTGCATCTTGTTCTGAAAATATTTGTACGCAGTCATGCATCCCCTTGACCTCCTTTCTTGGAGCAAGCATCATCCTCTTGATCATCAGAGTTTCTCCAACATCTGGTGGAATTTCCAGGTCCTGTTCATCTTCTACTTGCTCAGCTTCAACAAGATTTACTCTTGGAGCATCTCCTTGCCTTTTGTCATGTGTATAAGTATGTGGGCATTCAAAAGCTTGATGCCCTTCTTCACCACATCTGTAACAAACAAATGGTCTTCGTGGAGCCTCCCATCCTCTATCGCCAGCATATCCTCTGCCCCTAGGAAATCCTCTGCCTCTTTGTTGATTTTGGAAATCTTGTCTCGTATCCTCTTGCTTTTCCAATCCATGAGATGATTCTCCCCTACCTTGGCTGAAACCAGCTTGTCCCCGAAAGGAAGTTGAGGCCCCCCTATTCATTCCAGGTGATCTCCTAAAACTTTGACGATTTTGTTTTTCCTCAGCCTTTAAGGCTAATTGATAGGCATCCTCCATGCTTTTAATCCTATGCATACTTATCTCATCTTGAATAGAAAATTTTAATCCATTAACATACCTTGCAGCCATTTGTTCCTCAGTTTCTTCATGCTCTACATGAATGGACAACTTATAGAACTCATCTGTGTATTCTTGCACTGTTTGTAAGTTCTGTCTGAGATTCTGAAACCTCCTGTAAAGGGTTTGTGCATAATCCACAGGGAGAAATTTATCTTTCAGCTTCTTCTCCATCTTACTCCATGTCCTAATTCTTTCTTTCCCCTTTCTTGACCGCTCTTTCTGTAGGTGATCCCACCATAACATAGCATGACCTTTCAATTTTGTGCATGCAAATTTTACCTTCTTTTCTTCTGACATAGCCTTCCACTCAAAAAAATTTCCCATGCTAGTCAACCAGTCTATCAGCTCCTCTAGTTTTAAACTACCACCATACTTTGCAACATCAAATCTTATCCCATCATTCTTTACTTCTAATGCTTAAAGCATCCTTTCTTCAAAAGCTAATGGTGGTGCTTGCATTTCCTCCTCTTCACAA
The DNA here is from genome assembly GCA_018340775.1 of Taxus wallichiana var. yunnanensis. NCBI lineage: Eukaryota > Viridiplantae > Streptophyta > Pinopsida > Cupressales > Taxaceae > Taxus > Taxus wallichiana. The sequence continues at coordinate 959,700,078 of CM031235.1, forward strand.
ACTTCTTCTTCATCTGTGTCATCTCCACCTTGATTTCCTCTCTGGGTTATCATTACAGCAAGCGCAACAACTTGTCTCTACAAATCTTGCATATTTCTATTCATCTGGGCAATACCGCCTCCTCTTCCTCTTCCTCTTCCTACCATTTAAAAAAAAAATACTTCGAACCAGCTCTGATACCAGATAATGTAGCCAAATTAAGAACAAACCAGATATACTGCAAATAATATGAACTCCAAAAGAAAATAGATCTCCTTCTTTGTTATCAAATAATGAATTACAATGTTTCCTAAATAGGAAAACAACTCCCAACTCGAGTTGCCAAGTAAACTCTAGCTAACTCTGACTAAATCTACTATAGGTGGCGGAAATTACTATTTTTAGTAGTTTACTAGAACTTGCTATTCTTAGTAAGTTCGCATGCTTATTCCTACGGGCACAGAAATTTGCCACGCATATTCTACATCCCTAAATTAGAGGAATTGTCAACTTTCTAACTCATAATGCAATTAATAGACTAAAATTAACTAATGCTCAAAAATAGGAAAAAATCGAACTATAACTTAAATCCTAATTTTTGGCCTCAAGATGGTGGATTTAGGGCCCGAAAACATGTCAAAACTTGCCCCAAATGGTAGGTCTGGTTGCCACTACATTCGTCTCATCAAAACACGTGGTTTCAAAAAAAAAAAAAGGACTCAAACGGACACCCGGGGCTCAAGTTATGACCTTGTCAAGTTCCTACTAATTCTGGCGCATCAATTTGGCTTGCTTGATGAAGCCTTAGTCTTATTTGTATATTCTAAATGTAGTTGTAAATTACATTCTGTTTTGAACTGTATTTTATTGTGAAATCTGTATGTGTGTGGAAGCCTATTGTTTCCATGAGTTGAATCATATCCTCTATTGCATTGTGGTTGGGGCTCGGGGGCCAATAAAGAAGGATGGCTTCTCCTCTTCATTGAATGTCTTGGTTGGGTGGAGAGCGTTGCCTTTCCTCTACCTTTGTTGTGATCCAAAAGGAGAAATTTATGTTGTTTTAGAGCAGAGGAGAAAGACAGTTTGATAGTTCCTTGTGAAATGAAATCTCATTGTAACCCTTCCCACTTTGAAGTGGATGATCTATATTTTATTTGTAATGGAAGGATACTTTGTATTGAGCTATGAAAGTTATAAATTGAAATGTGAAAGATATATATACTCTGTTCTATTCATTTGAGAGAAAGAAATTGAAATCTGTTATTTACATTCAAGAAATTGAAAGATGTAAAGTTCTATATTTGAAATCAATAAAAGATTGCACTACCTTTATCAGTTTACATTTTTGTATTAAAATTGATCATCAAATTGTGATTTGAAATCTCTGTTTGGAAAATTGAAATGAGGAATACATATGGAGGAAATATATGTAACTCTGTTTTTTTGAAATATGTTAAAATTGGAAATCAAACTTTACATTTTAGCTAGTAATGGTTTGTTTAAATCAACTAAATGTATTAGACTAGAATAGAAATAAATTTTCATATTTGGAAGATGAAAATGATAAATAGATCCTTTAGAAATTGACCTCTATTTTGAATTTTAAACTGGCAAATACTTCCTCTAAAATGCACAGTTCAAACTGTAAACAATAAATAACATTGAAACATTGAAATCTAACATGTCATGATATAAATGAACTCAATTGGACTAAAACACTTAAGGAAAAATCCTTCAAACATTGCAAAATCGGGCCCAAACCTTTCACAGTTATTTTGTTGTCTGAAGTTGTAAAAATTGAATTGGAAATCAATCAAGCAAATTACCTTCCAATACATCCTAAAATTCTTCTTAGAACAATCCTCCATGTTCATTTGACATGTTAAAGGAGAAAGAATGACAAAATTGAACAAAATTTATAAGTTAAAATTTACCAGTTTGCTTTTAAAAATCTTGCAGGCCATTTTCTTAAAATTGACCCCTTAAACTTTATCAAAATCTAAAATTAATGATTCCAGTGCAAAGAGGGCTTCGAAATCTTTTCAGAAAGTCCTCGTTTGCCCAAAACCGAGCCTCTATAAAAATTTATGGCCTTCTGAATTTTTTTTCACTTAGAAGAAAATTTTGGGAAAAATTTCTTTGGCGGAGCCCCTGGCCCGAATTTTTCCCTTGGAACTTAGAAAAAAATTTGGGAAAATTTTTAGAAGTTTCTCTCGCTGGCCCGTAGCCAATTAGAGGCTACCACATGGCACCATGAGGTGTCAACGGATGGGCGGATCCCTTTTTAACTTAGCCCTTTCGAGAAAAATTTTGGGAAAATTTTCCAAATTTTTCCCACCACTCCGCCGCCCCGCAGCCAATTAGAAGCCGTCATGTGGCCTCACGAGGCAACGACAGAGGCGTGACACCTTTTTCAACCTTAACGCTTTTAAAATTTTTCTTGGAAAATTTTTCTTAGTTTCCTCCGCTTCCCGCTCGGCCCGGCCAATAGGGTGATGACACGTGGCGTCATCTGGGATAGGCGGAGGCGCGCGGGAAGTTTTGCCCTTGCGTTTTGCGACCCAAAAGGCTTAATGCCTTTAATCTTCCTAACGGCCCGACTTTCGCCAGAGCTTTCTCAAGCCGACATGTGTCCTCTTCGGGTGCGTGGAGGAAAATCACGTTTTTGCCCCAAAAAGGGAAAAAATGCCAAAACTCTTCCCCGCTCCGCCGACCCGCGCAAGGGAAAATTTTCTCCCCTAGGCGTGCGCAGGGCCGCCCTTGGGGAAAATTTTCACCCCAAGGCCCGCTGCCCATAACTTGAAAAATATGAGGAGTTAGGAGGACTTATTTATATCATTGGAAAGGTGAGGAAATTTTCTATCCAATGGGAGTAATTTAGGAAATTTTTGAATGCGTTAAGGGTGATAAAAATCAAGTTGAAACTTTAGGCCTATTAGAGAGTGTGTATAGTGAGGAATTTCCCTTTGAACCTAATTGAAACTTCTAACCCTAAATTTTGGACCTTATGACCTCTAATAATTGTTAAAAAAAGGAAGTATACTCTAGTAGATTAAAATTGTTCCGGAACCTGTTAGTGACAGTTGTTGTCTTGTAACATGGTTGTAGATTCTTTTAATAAAAAAAAATTATTCCATAATTTTCCTAACTAATCCTAGGTTGTTCTTGGGTCTCAAGTTGGTTTTTTTAGCGAGCGTTACACAAGTCATTGTTTTGATGATAGAAGTAGAGGATCTTGATGGTTAGATGAAACAAAAAAAGGTAGCTCATACTTAAGCTAAGCATTGTCTATTAATTTGTGTTGTTTAAGTTATAAATCAATTTGAATTGTTATGAATTTATAAATGTTATTGTGAACATTAGAGTTGTGTGAGAAATAATTTAATATATTGTAAGTGAGTTGTTTATAAAACTAACGTAGGCAATCTCTAGAGAGATATTAGGAGTAAGTTGAGTGAGTTATGTTATCTTGGGATTTGTGAGAGATATGTGGATCATGGAGAGATAAGGTTGATTCATGATTGGAGTTGACTCCTCATTTGTAGGAGTTTCCATGTCTTTATATGTAACCTCTTTCTATGAATCAATTAATCCCGTATGAATAAAGAAGAAGCTTTATAATATTATTTTCTGTGTCATTTGATTAGATTTGTGTGCATGCAAACTAAACCAAAATTATATTTGGTATCAAAGCAGACCATTTCTCAATATGTCTTGATAGTGTTTTAGAGCTTGGGTAGACATTTCTGTTTTACAAAGCCCATGGGAATGGAAGCTAATAGCTTTCTTGAAGGTGGATGTGAAGTGAAGAAGATAGATTTTTGTATTAACTGGACATGAGACGCCATTGTTTTCAGACGCCACATGTTTTTATTTTACCAGAACTGCAATTAGCATTTGATGTCATTGATCAATATTCAGCTCAGCTATCTGACAGTGCGTACATGCCTGCATTCTCACATATTTCTTGGTCTCGGTTAATGGAATTGCATAAATAAAAAGTAGTGATCATTTGTGACACTTGCATGTTGGTCGACGAATTGACAGAGATCATTAATTCATTCACGCCCTCCATACGGCTGGTTCATTATAGTTTGTGGCAACACATTTGTTGAGGTGTCTTTCACATACATTTGGCGTTCAAGTGAGAGAAGAGGTGTCCAAGACTGTGGTAATTATCTTGCTCGGCCCGCAAATCACGCCCTCGTAAATCGTGGTCTTCTTATAGTCGCAGAGGCAAATAGTGAGTGTTCTGGAGTTCCCGCCACGTCACCATTCTCTTGTTTAGTGTGTGTCATGTCCATTGCATGTGTAAGTTCTGTCAATGCAAATATCCACATAAGGGTTGAAAAAAAAAGTTTTTATTTAGAAAGTGTGGTAATTTTTTTATGTGGAGTCGATTTGCCTATTTCCGTGAGTCATGCAAAATTTATTTTGTATTAGATCCGGTCCTTCTAATGTGAGTCACATTTTTAGCTATATAATGCTTTGTATAACGTGTTTGGTTGTAAGGTGATGATAGAGTCAAAAGATTCGGTGTAAGTCAAAGTGTCGAATAGGTATTGTAAAAGTTTTAGAGTCAATTGTCTATTGTAAGTTGAATTTTAAAAAGTAATTCGGTGTATTACTTTTTAAAATCATTTTTTTATTTATATAGTGGTGGTGTTATATTTTTTTATTCATTGTGGGTCGATAGTCAATGTCGTAAAATAGTCAAGTTGTCAAAATTGTATTAAAAAAACTTGCCTTATGAACGCATTTTCGGTGGAATCCGTCATTCGCATAAGGTAAATATAATTAAGCTTCAAAGATCAATTTGCTGAGTAACTAAGCAATAGACAAATGGAGGCTAGAGGCAACAGAGGAAGGAGGTTGATCAACGACCTCTCGTCAGGCACCATCGACGAGGCTGCGAAACTGAACTGGTGGCCAAGTTTTTAAGTTGTGTGTTTGCTTTCAGTGTAATTGTGAAAATAAGAACAAATTATTGTTCAATTGTAATGTATAAAATTCTTGAATGTAACTCCTGATGTAATGAAATAGGTGAACAAAAGCACCATAGTAAGACAGTTCATGGATCTTGAAAAGGTTTGTGGGAGATCCAGAAAACCACACGAGGTGGACAGGCGATGGATCTGTTACACGTCAAGGTTTTTGGTAAACCTGTAAAACCATAGAAGGTTGAGCATTGCTCCCTTCATTAGTATCAAGGTCATGAGTCACAGAGTTTGACATGCTCCATAGAGGAGAGCATACTACAGATAAGAGTGTGTATGTTTTTCCCATGTTCACACTAAGGGGGTGAATGTTAGGAATTTATAAATGTTATTGTGAACATTAAAGTTGTGTGAGAAATAATTTAATATATTGTAAGTGAGTTGTTTATAAAACTCATGTAGGTAATCTCTAGAGAGATATTAGGAGTAAGTTGAGTGAGTTGTGTTATCTTGGGATTTGTGAGAGATATGTGGATCATGGAGAGATAAGGTTGATTCATGATTGGAGTTGACTCCTCATTTGTAGGAGTTTCCACCTCTTTATATGTAACCTCTTTCTATGAATCAATTAATCCCGTATGAATAAAGAAGAAGCTTTATAATATTATTTTCTGTGTCATTTGATTAGATTTGTGTGCATGCAAACTGAACCAAAATTATAGGAATGTTATCCTTTGACCAATCATGCCTACCGTCAAAGTTTCAAACTCCTAATATGTCTAGTTCATCAATTGTTGTGTTGTTATATGGATGCATATGATGTTACAAAATGATTAAATTGTTGGAAAAACTAATCCATTGTTTAATTGATCGGTTATGCTATGCCTTTGTGGCATCCTCCCATGAGATAGTTCCTCCTTGAACCGTGTCTTCTTGTATATATTGGTTTGATTTGTCTTGAATAAATTATTCAAGCAAAAAAATGTTAACATATTAATAATACATTTGTTTATGATGTAAACTTACCTAGTCGGTAACCCTCTTGTAAGTGTTTGACGAGTTTGTTGAACTATTTCCTTGTATTTATTGGCATCTTGTGCATTTGGTAATGCATTCAATCATTTTCTGATCTCTTCCGTGCAACAGTGGTATCAGAGTGGGCTTTATTGGCGTAGGCATGTGAACAAGATAGTGTTAGAAGTGGGAACATGTAGAAAAAGATTGAATACGCTATGTGGTCTATCCTGCCCATGTCATGTATCTTGGCATCTTGTGACTTGCGTGGCCTACCCTGCTCATGCCATGTGTCGGAAGTTTAAACCCTATGTTTGGTCCATACCCTACCTTGATGTTACTTCATTGACATCTGTGCAAGGATGAAGGCCATAAATCAGTTTCAGATCTCGTTGGTCAATTAACAACTATCACCACGTTATTTTCATCACTCACCATGAAACAAATTTTGAGAAGAGATTTGACTCATGGGGTGAAATTCCAAAGCATATATTTTATGCATAGTGAAAATTGGAGGTATCCAATATATCTAATTCATTCATTATCTTGGTGTCAAGGTGTCTAGAGATAAAAAGGCATATACATGCACCAGAATTTACCAAGACTGCAATCGATCCCCAAGAGCTTGACGTCAGAACTAGTATGCAACCCTTTCTTTTGGATACAAATTACGTACTTACATCCTATGGTGTATTATATTATATCAATTACAAGCACCGCACAACATAAAAGGTTGTTTTGGCCTTTTCTCCCCCTTAAAGTGGAAACTAGGATTTGCAGCTCGTGTCAGGAGGTTCCGTGACCTGTGTATAATGATGAGGAAAAAGTGAAGTTGAAAGGTGGAACAATATTGAATACAATCAAACATTTTTGTCCCTTCATTTACCTACATCTCAGGCATGTAAGAAACAAAGTGCGGGATTTAAACACCAAATACCTATAGTAGTGTTATGATTTGACAGCCTATATAAGCATGAAGACCAGTGGAGGAAAAGATACCAGAAACCACCATCTTGTGCAAGGAAGAAATTGGCAAGAAAATGGACATCTGCAACGTATAGGAGATCAAAGACATGTGGATATTGTTTGAATCATAATGATCCTCAAGGCCATATCTTCTAACTAAGTAAAAACTTACTGGAGGCTAGAGGATACATGAAGGTTGAAGGAAAATTTTTGTCCTCTTGTCAGTCACCTACAATAGGTTCACATCATTTCTAAGGTGAAAATTTAATTATTGTGTTTTATGTTATGCATAATGTGGTATTTTGTGTGTAGTGTGTGTTTTTCAATAAAATTGTTAAGCATTATTTTCCAGTTTAGTACCTCCTCATGAAGAACATTGTGAGGAGAAAAGGCACTAAAGTAGTGCTTGGTTCTTGGAAAATGGATTTTGAAATACGAGAAACCATCGAAGTGTATACTTAATACCTCCAGGTTTTTTGTCAACCTAGAGACAGATACCCATAGGGGTTAATGGTAATTTGGGAAACCACCAAAGGTGTTAGCAAAGAGATGTACTCCTGTCACTTCTAGTTTTGTGGTAATCCTGCAAGAAAAAACCAATGTGTCACTGTTGGGTTTTAAAAATGTATTTTAACAACCATAGTCAGGGGACAACAAGTCCCTCCTCTTTAAAGTCCCTCCTCTTTAATGGGAGAGGTTCCCTTATTGAAAGCAAGCAAAAAAACATACACAAATGTACAACTTTCAAAGCGTGGAGTCCTGATACTTTGAAACGTTTATGCCCAAAGATAATCAATACGAAAGGATGGAAGAATTAAAGAGATGAGGAAGGAAGAACATAACAATACCTTCAGGAAATATAGATGGCAGAGTATCACCTTATACATATTGAACTAGGGAGTTACGAAATAGAATCATTCAATTTCATAACCAATATAATTCCATAGATGCAAAGTTCCAGAAATCATATAAACAAGAACACAAAGTTTCCTATCATAAAAGATGGATGATTCCCAAGTTCGGACACGAAAAGAAGAAAAGTAGAGGAAGAAAGGGGAAAATTTTGTATTGATTACTTTGAATCTATTACCTTTACAGAGTCTCAGGATCCAACCCTAACAATGGCATGGAAAAGCCAATAAATAGTTTCCAAGAATGGTTATATTCGGTTACAGAAAAATGATAAAACTGATTCAAGAAACCGTTATCTGAACTTCGCAAACACCTTGGCCATTTTCATGCCTAGTGGAAAAATCGGATGCATTGAATACCATCCGTCCACCATGCCTTTGCAAACTTTAAATTCGAGTCATCCACGTGGGAGAGATTTAAATGAAGCGGACCTGCAGACGTATTTTACATTTTTTGCCTTTGAAGTTGCGTCAAGCTGACACGTGGAGAATTGGTGCTCATTTGGAACCTCCTTTTGGATTTTTCCATTGAATTTGCGCCAAGATGACACGTGGAGAGCTCCACTGGTTCTTTTATACTTAGCCGATTCGGGCCTATTTCCTGCTTGACTTATGTTGACCCCTAGACACGTGGAGAGTGACACTCATTTGAGTTTCCACTTTGGAAACACCTCCTAAAATTACACCAAGCTGACACGTGGCCCTTCCGTTGGTCTTGGAATTTTCAATGGCCAACTTTGTCTCTCCATTGACTTTGACCACATGGCGAGTTGGCACTCATTTAGAGATTGGCCCTTTAGTTTCATTTCTGAAATTGCGTCGTTGAGGCACATGGAGGCTTCCGACATGACCCACCCATACTTAGTCAATTTTAACGATCGACTCTTTCTCTTTTTGGACATGGGACACATGGAGGACTGGCGCAAGTTTGAGAATTACCCCTGGCTTCGAATCTTGAAGTTGTCTATCGTTCTCGACTATGGGTCGATGAGGCACGTGGCGCCATCCACTGAACCTTCCATACTTAGCTGATTTGGATTTTTTCTGCCTTCATTTTGGACCTGGGACACGTGGAAAGCATGCGCTTATTTGAGGACTATCCCTTGGGCCATGCCCTTGGGGTTGCGCCATTTAAACGCCTAGAGGATTTTGCTATCACTTGAAACATGGCCATGCCGCATCCAATCAGAGATGTCCACGTACTACCTGTGGATGTTGGGGCAAAAATTAATGGGGAAGATATGTCTATCGTTCTCGACTATGGGAAGAAATAAAAAGAAGGGGAAAAACTCCACTGTTACACTTGAATTTCAAATTGTTCTCCATGGAATGTAAAACTGCAAACAATACTAGGCTCAACGTGATCCAATACTCTAAGGTACCGACTCAAATTTTTTGAAACTTGACTTCAAAAGAGGAGAATTTTGAGGGCGATAACAGTCACCAAGACCATAAAGCCACAAAGATGGCATGCCACCTTAAAGGTGAGCAGGCTACATGGAGAGTCTAAATTTTTACCATGTTTGAAATAAAGGGGGGGTCCACTTTCTGGAAATATGATGTTTGTAATAAACAATGTATTAAGGGGGGATCATTTGCATATTAATTAATACATTTATTTATGATGTAAACTGACCAATTGGTTACCCTCCTCTAACTATTTGACAATTCTATTAAATTTTTTTCCTTATATTTATTGGCATCTTGTGTCTTTGGTAATGAATTCAATCATTTTATGATCTCTTTCATGCCCACATAAACTTGAATTAATATTTGATACAAATCATAGTTAATTTATACATGTACAAGTATATAGGATGCCAAACGTCCCAACAGATGAAGTGGCAGGAGGTGAGTGGTGAAAATTTCTAATAACAAATGAAATATGTCAACATTCCCCCCTTATTTCATTATTTTTACAAAGGCAACCCAAAACACTATCATCATTTTCATCTGATCCTGATTCTTATACATCTTCTTCTGAGTCATATTCATGTTGAGTCGCAACACATCCTTTCTAATTCTTGTCGCGAGGACATCGTTTGGATTTATTTGAATCACTCCGACCAAATGTGCTCTTATTTCCTTAGTTACAAATGAAGAGGGGACCTTAGTATGTTTGTGCAGCGTGATGTGGATGCTCCTATGGTAATTCTATCTAGCGTTCGTCATCTACATCGTAGCCTTCTTTGAGCTTGATATGACTCTTTTCCGTCTAGTACCATACGTTAAACAAGAATCAGTCATGAAATATTTTATGCACTATGTCCTCAAATAGATGCAAGTTTTGGAGACTTTTAATAACTCGGAGTAGAGACCGACACTCTCTTGTGCTTGAATTTGGTCTCTCAAAGGTTGCACATCCCTATGGTTATTTGCAGTACTGCTAGCTTCTTTGGGCATGATTCTCATGCACTTATATTATTACACGGGATCACGGGTTTACCTTGTTAACTGGTTTCTCGCATGAATTGATGAAGTTGGGGTTTGTATTGAACTTGTGTTTCCTCCTATTGAAGCATATTTAACTTATTTTTGAAATATTTCCTTATGCATTTGCACACCAAGTCTCTCCTTTTAGAGGTTGTTGCAAGATTTTTCTTACATGTTAACTTTGTCTTCTTGCACTTCAGGCCGCTTGGTCCTTATGAGTTTCTCTTGATTATAGTTGTTCACACCCTTACTTCATCCACGCAGGTTTGTTTCATCCACGTTTCTTATGTGTTTGGTCTAATTCACACATGAACAGGTCTATGAAACCGTCTCCCAAGGAAGATGCAAATTTCGACGCTCTCTGACTTCCAAAATAATTACAAATAAAAAAGTGAAATGAATTCCTTCCACACAAGAGAATGAAAATGCCAAAAGAATCCACAGACTGATGTTGGGGTCATAGGTGATGGTTCCTCCACGTTTACCTATACTTCACTCGGATCCACGTAGCAGTCACTCCTTCACGTTCAACTCAAGGGTCACCACCAATGACAAGATTTTTTTGTGCTTCAACTTCACCATGGTTCAAGAACCTTGTTGGTTGCAAGTTATTTCACTCAGATTTTCACGCCAATCACCGTGTTTCCAAGAAAAATCCTCCATGCTTATATTCAAACATTCCATGCAAAACAAGTTTTTGATAGATAAATTTTGCACCACATCCAAAAATCCAAAGTTGTTTCAAAAGAAGTCTCAGGTTTTGACACAGTCACCAGGTAAAAAAATTGCCAAGTCAGGTCGTTGTGGGTGTTTACAGGTCGCTGGCTAAGGACTCCACACACTTTGAATCTTCATCCACAATAAAGAAATAGAGAGATGATTTCTTTCACACAGGTCCAACTAACTACAACTATTCTGATAACAATGTTACAAAATGATTAAACTTGAATTGATATTTGATACAAATCATAGTTGTTTATTTATACGAGTGTAGGTAAAGAGAACACCAAACATCCCAACAGATGAAGTGGCTAGAGGTGGAAGGTGAAAAATACTGATAACAAATGAAATATGCCAATGTGCGGGATATATGTTTCCATTTCCACTGGCATTCTCCTCGTGAGTCATTTTCGATGCTATTTTTTCCACTGATATTTCCATCTTGAGCATTAGTCTTCTCTATATGCAAAGGGGGCTAAGAGTTTTAGATATCTTCCAAATGAGAAATTGTTTGGATTTTGGTTTAACACTAATGTTTTCTTATATCTGTCGGAATTGTTATTAAAGTAAAATATATAACCATCAAAAGTCTTTGTAGGAAGGAGCTCATCAACTTTGGGCACATCACAATAATGGGGGAATTTTTGAATGATTACATGTGTTTTCATTTGTGTCTAATGAGATCCTTTCCTTTGACTATTGAAAGAACATATATGGGAATCCTCAAAGAGTAACATCATATTTACGTAGAAAACCCTCCCTCACAAAAAACCACAAAATAAGACTGCTTATATCCACCATCCAAATAGAATCCAAATTGAATGATTTACAAGTGTTTGTAGGCACCAACCTATTGGAGACACCAATCTACAAATAAAATCACCAAATCAACCAATTTTTGTGAGCTCCAACCCACTAGAGACACCAATCCCCAATTGTTTGAGGCACCAACATCAAAAACATAATCTTCCACCTATTGTAGTTTCTTCTTTAGCTGAATGATGGCGATTTTGCTTCTTTTTTGTTACTATTCAAAAAATATGCTATATATATTCCAACAAATCATTCTCCCATTCTCTCTCTGTTATACACTCTTCAACTATCTACTCTGAATAATCTTTTATTTTCTCATCTTCTACAACTTCACTTAGTCTAACATAGATGCTAACTTCTCTATTCTATCCATTACATTTGAAAAAAATTACTTCATTTTATATCTATCACTTCCTATTTTGTTGTCTTTTCAACTTCAACAGTCTTTAGATCTTCTTATGTGACTCTTCATTTTCTCTGGCCATGAAACATCTTGAAAGGACTAGAATTTTAATATAAAATTCCAAAGTAAAATAACCACCAACACTCCTTAATGATTATAATTTGTCATTGCTTGATGACCATTGGACTTCAATGGTTAGATAAAGAATTAACAATTAAAGACCTTTGGCTTTCCCTCTCCACTTCACACATGATGCACATGTGATGTGTATTTGCTACTATTTTATTATGTACTAGATGTATACTTGTTACACAATGGCTGAATACTTGTTGTTCTCAAAACACTCACTCAATAGTTCATTATTTCTTCTCTATGATGCATCCTCTCACCCATACTGCTATGCCTTTCACATTTCCTCCTCCTCCTTCACAACAACTCATTATCTCTCATCAAATACACATTTTATCACACCATACTCTATATAAAAATTGAATAATATATCTTCATGGTCAACCTCATTCTATACTTCTCCATATTCTCCATGTAGAAACACTCCCTTCACAGTTTAACTTTTCACATACTCCTTTCTCTCCATTCAACTTCCATACCATATAATTATTTTATATATCCTTTTATATACATGTACTCTCTTAAATTTGGCATCTAAAAAAGATGAAGGTTGATAAAACATGATCATAACACTAATTTAAAAATATTAGAAATGCATTACAATATTCGGCCAAAACTGTTGGTCCCAAACCAAGACCAACGAAAAACTTTGACTGTAAATTCGAAGCATTCTAGTTATACTCCGAAGCAATAGAACAAACTTCAAACATAATCTAAAGTAATCGGTTCAGAATTTGAAGCTCTTTGGTTAGACTCTAAAGCAATATAACAGACTTCAAATAAACTTTGAAGAAATCTAGTCAGACTCTGAAGCTATCTGGTTAGAATGCGAAGCAATAAAACAAATTTTAGATAGACTATGAAGCAATTTGGTCAAATTCTGAAGCTCCCGAGTTATACTTCGAAGTAATAGAGCAAACTCTTAAGAAATCTGGTCAAAATCCAAAGTTTCCTTTGACATCAATGAAAATAATTCCAATGATCTTTCCCTTTCTCATTGATGGTAACAAACAATGTATCTTTCTCCCCTTTTCTACAAGACCCTCATTTTCTGAAATGTTGTTGAATTGGTGCTCATTGTGTTATCTCTCTCCCTTTGACATAAATGAAAAATGATTAAAACTCTCAAAACTCTCCACTTTGGAGTGTGCACCCATTGATCTTTTATGTCATGAATTCACTAATGGGGTGAAAAAAATTAAATAATGATTAGACCCCCTACGATTATGCTTCCCTTTAGTGACTGGATGAGAATGATATCACAGTTTTTTCTGAGATATTTAAACGTTTCTTTTGGAAGAGGCTTGGTAAAAATATCAACAATCTATTCTTTTGTAGAAATATATTCTAACTTAACCTATTTTTTTCAACTTTCTCTCTCAAAAATGATACTTGATGGGGATGTGCTTTTTCCTAGAGTGCATAACCAGATTCTTTGATATGTTTATTACACTAATGTTATAAAAAAATGGAAATTGGAAAATCAAACTCTACCTTGATGTCCTTCAATGTTTGAATCATCCATAAAACTTGTGTGCAACATGACACGATTGCAATTTACTTTACCTTTGTTGTAGATAAGGAAATAGAAGCTTTATTTTTACTTAACTAAGATGCCAAGCTATTTCCAAGAAAAAATACACCACCACTTGTGCTTTTCATATCATCAACACTTCCTTCCCAATTTGTGTCTTTATACGTTGTTAGAGTGAAAACCTTTTCTCTTGAATACCATAAGTCAGAATCCAATGCACCTTTTAGATATTTAAATATTCTTTTGACAACTTGAACATGAGTTTATTTTGGAGTATCTTGAAAATGTACCACCATGCCTACTTCTTGTATGACATCCAGCCTTCACGTTGTTACATATAGAAGGTTTCCAATCATTAATCTATAAAGAGTTTGATTTGGTTTAGGGGATTCATCATCCGTGCTTAATTTTCAGTTTGTGACCATGGGAGTACTAACTAGTTTTACATATTACATGTTAAACATATCATCTCTTTAACATGGTTTGTGAAATGCTTTTACCTTTGTTTGATTGGAAAATTTGTAAACCAAGAAAGAAAGATAACTCACCAAGCACGGAAATTTCAAATTCCTTTTGAGTTTCACCAAAAAAATATTGACACATCTTATCATTACTTCCTCCAAAAATAATATCATCAAAATACACAACTACAATCAATTGACTCTCGCCTTCAATTTTGATGTAAATATTGCTATCAACAACACCCTTCTTAAAACCTTGTTGTTGATTTAATTTTAATTGAATTAAATATAATTGTAGAGTAACTACTATAATAACTGATGTAAAAGTACTAATATACAATAAGACACAAGTAAACAAAACATGTAGAATTTAAAACCCTAAGCAAGAGAGGGAGATAAGAAGACTTGGCTGATATCTGTGCAATCTGGAAGTGATATGGGTATGGTAAAATGCTAAAAAACACTAAAATTTGTCGTAACTGCTCATTGTAAATTCTAGAGTTCAGGAACAATACCGTACATGGGCGCCCACAGTAAGAAACATGTGCGTGGATATTGGTGAGTGAATCTGGGTACCCATGATGTGTAAATGCTCAGGATCTGACTATTGTGTCACAAGGGTTTCATAGTTGTTCCCTACAGATCACCTGATATTCATACCTTGATTGTTAAAGGTACTTGTATCTTGAAAAAGATAAGTTCACCTGCACATGCCCACAAACCATTTCAAACCCAAAAAGGAAAATACACGATGGGGAGTCAAATTGACCCTGACAGTCACCTTGAGAGTAAACTTATGACTGAGCGTTGCACTACATCTCAGACTCCATGTAGTTCGGTGTGTGTGTGTGTAGAAATGATGCCCTAGGAGGCCCTTGTGCAAGTTTCACTTGATAGTGGGTTGTAGCTCGAATGTAACGATGCAATAGTATGTTTGGATGGAGTAGATTAAACTTCCCTATGTAGTGTATGCAGAAGTATATAACCCTTGTCCCTTGGATGAATAGTAGATGCATTCCTTTGAATTATTTTATTACCTTGAATACAAGCTTAGGTGATGATATTAATGTTTAGTGTTTGGTCCTTGATTTTGAAAACATAACTATGTATTTATATGATTCCCTTGTTTGAATTTCATAATTGATAACTGGAAGGCTGACCCAAAATATGAATGAAATCTGAAACGAGTGAGGTAGAAAAGGGTTAGGGGCGCCTAGAGGGGACATGAGCACTGGGTGCTACTGTCATAGCTGGGTGCTAGTATATGAAGATATGAAAAATTAATGAGTTAAGTTTCGATTGGGTTATAGGGTGTGTAAAACCAAAGAGAAAACAAGAGACAAAGAAAAGAGGCCAAAGATAGTTGTCAATCACTATTTTTCATTGCTTAGGAATATTGTAAATGCTAGAATGCTTTTAGGACCTAAAAATGTACCTAAATTATGTTTTTGAGTGAATAATCGATAAAATAAAGTAGATAGAAGATGTGCACCTTATGACCCTAAAAAAGTGTGGCAAATAGCGTGTTGAGTGGACTAGTGAAGCGTGGAATGATTGCAAAGTGAAGTGTGTAGACTAGGAAAGGAAAATGACCCAAGGGGCATGATGAGTTGTCTTAATTTCCTTTATAAGAAACTCATCTTCTATATTTTTATCAAGCCATTGTAGTCATGTGCATGTATTTTCTAAGCATACTATTGAACATTACCATTACAACCTTGAACTTATGGCATAATTATTGATTAATATAGTTCTATCTAGTTATCTTTATTTTGTGGTATTTTGTGTGCATTTATTCTTATTATTCCAATAATTTGTTTGAATGATGATATGTGTGATGCCACTCTTGGTTGTAAGAAATTTTTCATATGCAACAACTTGTATGCAACAAAGGAAGTATGTGCATCCAAAGACCCATCCACAACAACCCATTTGCAGAAAAAGGAGATCACCTACAGAAAGGAGCCCACATTATCAGAATATTTTAGAAGGAATAAATAATGACACTCAATACATACGTGCCACTAAAGAAGCAATTACAATGGGGACATGTAGAGTTGGGAGATAACTCAACCATTATTCATTACAATTTATTGAAGAACTGATTGATTGAGTTAACACGTGATTGAAGGAACTAGTCTATTATCTGAACATCTTTTAAGAGTTCCATAGCATATGTTGAATCTCTTGTTGTTCTGTTTGAGATCTTCTACTTGATTTATCAAATATCTTGCACTTAATTTATTGAAACTCTTAGTTGAAATCTTCTTATTCTCACGTCTTGTTGTAAATGAAAAGTATAATCAAAACATAAGGAATAGATTGCAACCAGAGATGCCTTCTCTTTGCTTTATTCAAACCGGGGGTATGCACCCTCGGAAAGGAATGTAATCATGTCCTTCATCTAGTCATGTACACCGGGCTTTATGTTCTGTTCATGTTCTACGCGCAGGAGGTCTTCATCTAGAAATAATGAAGCCTCAGGTTCACTGTGCGCATCCTCAACAATCTACTTGTAGAGTGTGTTGCCTCTTACCAGCTTTGTGGCCTTAATAGTCACATCATATTCCATGATTTTGGTCACCCATCATGCTCTCTTCTCATTGATTTCTTCTCCCATGATGAAGTCTCTAAAAATGAGTGAGAAACTAACACCTTGATATGATTTGTGGTGAGCATGTTCTTGAATTTCTTGAGCGCGTACATGATGGAGAAGACTTGCTTCTCCGTGTGACTATATTTCAATTCATAATCCTTCAACGTCTGGCTGAAGAATGCCACTGGCTGTTCTAATCCTTGTTCATTTTCTTGTGTCAGGATAACAACAATGCTTGCATCGGCACCATAAGCATAAAGGATGAAATCCTTTGAGTAATCTGGATTGAGGAGTGTTGGCACACAAGAAATCTCTTTCTTGATCTTGTTGAAGCTTTCTCTTCCTTCTGCTATCCATTTGAAGGCTATGTCCTTCTTGAGCATAAGGGTGATGGGCTGAACTAGTCCTGCAAAGTTAGGGATAAAACACCTAACAAAGTTAATCTTGCCAAGGAAGGACTATAAGGCTTTCTTCTGTGCGCCGGTAGGGAAAGGGCTAGGATGGATGAAATGCACTCAGGATCAATCACGATGCCATCTTTCGAAACCACATGGCCCAAAATATTTCCCTGAGCCACCACAAAATTGCACTTCTTGGGGTTAAGAGATACCCCAAATTCTCTACATCTCTCAAAGACCTTTTCCAGGTGCGCTATGTGATCCACACTGCTTTGAGAAGATAGTTATATCATCAAGGTAAACCAAGATGAACTCATTGATATAACCTTTGAAGGCAATATCCATGGCGCACTGAAACATTGCGCCCACATTTGATAGACCAAAGGGAATTTTATGATATGCATATGTTCCCCACTTGGTTGTAAATGTTTTTTTGAATTGATCCTATTCCTTAACTAGGATCTGGTTGAAACCCAAATACCCATCTAGCATGGAGAACCTTTGCGCCTGCTACAGTCTACAAAATCTACTCCATTGAAGGCAAAGGATAGTGATCCTTTAGAGATGCCTTATTCAAATCTCTAAAATCGACACAAAGCCTAATTTCACCATTCTTTTTGCATACCAGAACTAGATTTGCGACCCAAGTAGAGTATTTGATAGGAAAGATAATTTTTGCCTCAATGAGTTTTGCTAGTTCCTTTCTCATGAGGGGTTCTATCCTTGGATTGACTAGCCACTGTTTTTTCCTAATGGGCTTAATGCCAGGATCAAGGTCAATGGAGTGTTGAGCAACATACTCCCATGAGAAAATCCTTTGAGGTCTTCATACTCCCATGAGAAAATGTCATTGTATTTTTGGCAGAGAGAGTTGAAGGCCTGTTTTTCTTGATGCGCACAAGTCTTGTTGAGCAGTAGTTCCTTTCCGAATGCAATAGTAATGGAGGAGAAATCCTCTTGTGCGGCACACATGTATCTTTCTTCACCCTTGAACTCATCATCAAGGCTGAACATTTTCTCTAAGGTGACCAGCCCTTTAGGCAACTTATTTGTCTTTAGCTAAATCACTTGGTCACCATAGCTGTCATGCAAGTCAGCTTACATACTTGATGAAAATTCAGCTTCATTCTGGATAAATTGGATGATCTACGCGTCACTGTCAAACACTTGCCAGCTGGTGTTATTATCTAGAATGGATGGTTTGATTACCATCTTAATGTGTTGAGTGTTCCCTTTGACAAAGTCCTCAGCAGGAGAAAATTGTGAACCAAGCGCGGCCATTTGGTTAGCCTCCTTATTCATTCTATGTGGGACTACCTACAGATTAAGGGCATCAAAGCTCTCAAGTAGGTCCCAAACTCTATGTTTGTAAGCTTTAAGAAGCTTATTATTTGTCTAGAATTTGTTGGTGACCTGGTGGATGATCAATTCGTGTCCCCAAAGATTTATAGCACTTTAATTTTCTTCTTTTTAGCAATAAGCAAGCCATGCACCAGCGCTTCATATTTTGCCACATTGTTAGAACATGTAAACTGCAGCCTATGCACGAAGAATAATTTCTCATCCCTAGGGGAAATGATAACCACTCCTGCTCCTGTGTCATTTCTACTTCTGGATCCATCAAAGTATAACTTCCATAGACTAGTTTGAACTTTGTCTCCTATGAGCGTGCATGAAAGCATAGCATCTTCTTCTAGAATGCAATAAGTACCAAGCCCAGTTTCATAGGCTTCTAGTTCTTTAGCATAGGGATCAAATTTGTGTTGCCTTTCCGCCCATTCATCAAGTACTAGGTCTGAAACAAGAGGGTGGAAGAGATTGCTCTTCAAGAACTAAAGCTTGTTCTTCTTAGATAAGACAATTGGCTTGGAGAGGGGATGGGACATATGGCTCTACATGATAAGAAAATATAGGCTCAACTTGTATGGTAAACCGGGTACCATGCATTGTCTTGAGTAACATATGAGACCAATCAGAAGACAAGTAACCACCCACTTTAGCAGTGAATTCTCTTGATAGACATAGGGAAAAAAGGAGGCATGTCAATAATTGACACATCTTGAGTAATTGTCAGGCTTGGACATGCATGGAGGGTCAACTCAAGATCCTTGATGACTCCCAAGGTACTTACAATTGAGCCATCAAGTTTTAGGACTCCTTTAGACAAAGGGCTATACTTCAGACCTAAGACATCAACTATCTTCTTAGGCATTTTAGAAGTACTAGCACCCTGATTCAATCAAGCAGTTATGCACTAGGTGTTTGGCTATAATCAAGGACATATAGAAGGGTGGGGTTTTAGCAAATTTTCTTACTTGTTTCTCCTCTTCTTGGCAGATTTTGATAGAAGTGCGTGACTTCTGCATAACTAGGTCAGCACATGAAAGTTACGCCAAAGCTCCATGCAGCAGATCCCGCTGAGATGGAATAGTCAGGGCATCCCACATTGTGACGTTTATGTTTGTCTTCTTCATCTGGTCAACAATATTGAACGGAAGCCCTCCCATCTTGTGAATTTGGGGAACAACATCCCTTCTTGAGTGTTCAGGTGTAGAAGCCTGAATTTTAGCTGGAGCAGAGGCTTGGCCTACTAAAGGATGGGTACACACTACTTCAGAAGGAGCTTTATGTGGGGGATCCTGCATAGCAGTTTGAACATATTTATTGCAAGAGGTCTTATATGATTCCTTTTTCTTTTGAAGACCTTCTTTCATTTCTAGGACTGTGACCTGCGCGCCAGACTCTAATATTCTTTTCTTATATCTTGTGTTGTTCGCTACTTGGGCGTATGCAGACTATTTGTATCTTCTGCAACTTTGTTGATTGCACAAAAGTCCTCAGAAACAAAGAACATCAAATTGGTTTCCAAGGAAACTTTTGTTCCTTCTGGATTATTTGCTTCATGGGCGCTTATTGAAGGCTCATAGGATGAAGCATTATGGATCATGAAGGCTTGGGTGCACACAACATTAGCACAATGGTACTGACTATGAGGCATTTTGCAAGGGAAGAACCAATCTGATTCTTGAGCCAAGTTATTCCGAACTGGGACGAGTGCTTGGCTCGTGCTAGGTGTTGGGAGAGAAGGTGTGGGAGGGACAACTTACAAAGGCAGATGTGCATTAGGCTGTCACCTATCATTCTGTTGGTTAGGTGTGTATCTATGATTTCCATATTGATTCCACCAAGGCTGATTGCCTTGGCCATGCGCCTAATTGGAAATTCCTCTATATACGCTTACGCTTGCTACCTTTCTAATGATATAACCTTGTTTGATAAATTTCGATCAAGGCCTTCAATTCTTCATCTTCCTTTTGTTATGATGGAGAATAGGATGTTGAGGCAACTGGTTGCATGCTTTGTTCAGGAGTAGGAATAGGGGCCACAGAAGGCTGGGGCGCTTGTCTAGGAGCTCACTTTCCCACCTGAATGAGACTATTTTCTTCCCTAACTACAATTCTATAAGCAGCTGGTAAGGTCCTCCCTCCCATAGATTAGATCATTATTGAAATATCATTGTTGAGCACCTTCAGATAATAAAGGAAGGCATGTTGGGCTATAGGTCTTACCACAAGGGGAATTCTATCCCAAGTCTTCTGAAATCTAATGTTAAAATATGTCATTTGCTCATTGGACTCCCTCCTTGTTGTTGCCAATTGCTCCACCAAAGATAGGTGATCTGACTTGTCTTTAAAGTAATTGCATAGAGCTATTCCCAACTCATCCCAATTGGTGATAGATCCAAGCCTCAAGCCTCGGTACCATTGAAGTACTTTACCTTTGAAAGAGGTTGCAAGCAACCTGACTGCTACATCATTATGTGTGATCAGATAGAATGAACACAAATTTTCTACATCCTAGATATACTCATGAGGGGTGACTTGATTCTCACCAGTGAAGTAAGGAATAATTTTGAGTGCACCATTGGGCATATCATGTTGTACGGCCAAGAGTAAGGGACTCCCTCCATCAAAGTTTGCAAAACTTCTTAGTGGAGGAGGTGGCTGATGCACCATTACAGGGGACATAGGTTGTTTGTTTGCAAGAGGAGTTGAATGGGTGCGGCGCGCTGGAGACAAATATATGTGCGTGGGATTTCTGGAACGAAATTTTCTCGGGGATAGCTAGAGGTAATCAAAAGAGTCTTCAATTGTTGCACTTCTTCTTGTGTGATTTTTTCTCATGAAAGGTGCTCAAGACTGCTGAAACAAAGATTTAAAATATTGGGAATCACAAGATGTGTTTGAAAGGACCCTCTTCAAAGGCTAAAAACACTAAGTCCACACACCAGAACTTAGAGATATGAAATTTGAGCTTTCAATGTTGGTCCCACCAGCATGCCAGAAACTGTTGGTTGCTCAAACATGCACCCACGTCTCGGATCACTGAAGAGGGATCGAGGTGTCTGAGACCACAATGGAACCATCCCCAAGTTGTGGGACCTTGCGAGCTTGGGACGGATCTCGGAGAAGGCCAGTTCCTCTATCTATCTCTACTGCTACTGCTACTCCTAGTGCTAAAAGGGGAAACTAAGCTATGAATGCCAAGGGACCAGGGAAAGAAGGATAACATGAAGTACACTATACTAAAAGGTGATAACACCGAAAAGAGGGATGGACACTATTTTTTCTGAGAAATAATGATAGGCAATATGTGAGAGGAGGCTAGGCACGAGTAGCACAACAAAACACGCATTCACTGAGTCATCCTTATGGAACACAACCAAATATGGATCTGCAGGGGACCTGAAGTAGCACAACAATACGCAATGTAAGAGAAAAGGCAAGAAGAAGGAACACAAACACGCTACAACAAATAATAGTGACAAAACGATGCTTCCATTACTTCCAAAATGCACAGAATTGTGACAATTATAGGGAGGCTAATATCCACATGCAAGAGCCAAACATGGAGGTCTGCAACTCAAAATACATAAAATATGGAGTCCTTAGCAACATGCGTAAGGATCCAGAGTATCCAACATAACAAATGAGCCTTGCTCTTACATTTATAGATAAATCCATGGAGGAAGAAGGGAAAAGGAGGGAAAACCTGAATTTGAAACACAACCACCAACAAGAAGCATTCAGTGTCTATAAATTCGCTTGGAAATTTGTGAAATATGCTTCCCCATGCCTGTTTGACGTGTTGAAGAAAAAATAGGTCGGATCATACAAAATTTGATGGTTGGAGCAATCAGATCTACTCATCAATGTTTAGAGAGACATTTTACCATTTCTCACTTATCAGATCTGCCAGAATTTGAATTTTGAATTTTTGGCACTGTAGCTAATGTCAATAGCTTTCTGACAAGTCCAGGAACATGTCGATCTGAGCTCTGTAGCTGATGATATGGCTGTCAGAAGATGTCAGAGTCGTCGACATACGTAAAACACGTGGCGTGTGTTGATTGGTTGGAATGGTGGCCAAATAAAAACTATTTGTCATTTCTACCACGTGTCAATTATTCGTTTGTTGTGAGGATTCAACACCCTGTCTGGTTGCGTGTGGCACACTGAGCATGTCAAGAGATGATCTGGCACAAAAGGGCGTGGGGAGAAAATAGAGGAAATCGCGAAGGTAGCGTGTGCGATACGCATGGGAAATGATTCAAATCGGTGAGCAGAGAACATATGGTTAAGGCACAACTATTACAAAGTAATGGGTGTGGCATGTGAAGGGTCAAAGACTTAGGCATGCGGGGTGGAAAGAAACTGACTCAGAAGAAGGTGGACGTGTGGAAGGCGGGTGCAAGAGAGAAGTGGAAGGAGGAAGGAAAGGGGCATGCAGGTAAACTATGACCAAGGGAATGTGCCAAATGATTTTTAGTGCGCGTAATTTTTCAATAGATGTCTTAGCACTAGAATGTGTATGTAAGTTATCCAAATTACTAGGAGAGCTATTTGGATAACAATAACCTCTGGTTGTGAAGGACATGAAGATATCCTTCTTTGCACAATTTTCAGGGGAACCTTGAGAAAATATGATCAATACGCCACAATTTAACTCTCACGAGTTGTCACTTCTAAAGAATCGGGATATTTTTTGAGAAAGGTTCAGGTTACTAAAGACACTTGAAACCTGCTTGCTTCTATATATTTTGGTATTAGAATTGGTTCATTTGTGGATACACAACACAAACATGGGTACTTCGGGTAGGATTCATGGTTATTTGAAAATTTTGGTGGGGATTAAGCAAGATGAAGTTGATTTCACCAAATCTTTGAGAACCTTTACAACAATTGGAAGACTAACAAACAGAATGCTTTAGAATAGCCAAAATATTCCTTCAACCAGAAGGTGTGCATCAATGGAGCCCCAGATCTGCATGGTTTCACACAATCTTTGAGAATTCAACACGAAGGCTCGAGCTAAAGACTCAATTAAACATTAAAGACCCCTGGTTCCTCACGCCTAAGATACACTCAAAGGCTTACAGACAATCTTTATCAACAAAATGATAGTAAAGTGATTTTAAATTGTTTATCTCATTACAGGATGAAGGATCTTCTCATAATGAAATTGCAAATGCCACTAAACTATCATAGGGACGAGATCCTATGTGATTCGGAGGGATTTTAACATAATATTGCAACAAAAACATCAAAACCATTTGAAAACATTCTGAAATAAAAACAACACACAATTTTCCCGAGATCAACACAGATTAATTTGAGATCTATTAGATTTATCAGCAAGGGAAAGTTTCTTGAATAGTCTTAGATCTTGTCAATGGTTGTACACTCACAACCATCTTGATGTGATCAAATCTAAAAAAAATAGATTAATAGGTTTCTCGAGATGGTCTCTTAGGAAGATGGGCTTTCTCAAATTTTCTTATAAGAATTAAACCCCGACCATTTGCAAGAGTATCCTCATTGCATTTATACAATTCACTCACTCACTCATCCCAAATTTTCCCCCCAAAAAGAATAATATTCGAGGAATCCTTTGCTTGTTACCAATTTGTCTCAGAAAGTGATGTTTAACAAATTTACACCCGAAGTTGCTAGGTGGACAAATCATGAACTGATCACGTTTCTCAGACCCTCAACCATGACTAGGATGCCATGCCATAGATTTTTTGATCCTTCTAATCATTTTTTATTTTGTCATGTGAGAAATCCCCTTTTTAATCATTTTTAGGTGGCTTTGTATAGCTGGATCTAACAAACAATCCTTTTCACCCTCGAGAATACACCTTGAGAAATGATTTCCCTCGCATGGATACTGCGCATTCTGCATGAGTTTCCTTGCATTATCGAGTTGGCCAAGTTCAAAGAGGATTCAGCGGAAGCCTCCACATGTTTCCTTGGTGTAACTGAAAAGATGAAGTCCAGAGGCAAGTTCCCAAACAAGCGCGGGCCTTCCATGTGCCTTGGGCCCAAGAAATTTGCCTTGGCCTTTAAAAAAGTCTTAGTATAGAGAGGAGCCAGTGGAAGCCTCCACGTGTCTCCATAGCGCAACTCTGATATGGTGCCCAAAAGTGGAGACCCTAAACAAGCATGGGCTCACAACGTGTCTTGGCCCGACAAAGTTATTGAAAGAGTTTAAGGACCAGTGGAAGGTGCCATGTGCCTAGGGTCTGAGAAAGTTTCTTTGTTCGTTGAAAATTCCAAGTATGGGCAGGATCCAATGAGAAACCTCCAAGTGTCCCTTCAACACTTCTTCAAAAGTAAAGTATAGGGGTAGGTCCCAAATAGGTGCGGGCCCTCCACGTGTCCTAGGCCTTAGAAAGTTGCTTGAAAAGTTTAAGTATAAAGAGGAGCCAGCGGAAGCCTCCATGTGTCTCCTTGGCACAACTGCTAAGGTAGGACCCAGAGGCGGATCCTCAAATGAGCGCCGACCCTCCACGTGGACAAGCTTTGAGTTGAAGTGGGCCTTAGAGTTTTAAAATTCCTCGATGACCCACCTCTTCACTTCTAACTTTTGATGTGGGCCCCAATGAGTTGCAGGTTATTTCATAACTTTTCTCCCTCGTACAAAGAGGTAAAAAACTTCAAAATGTTCGTTGACCCACCTTACCACTTGTAACATGAAAAACTGCCAAGTGTCCTTCTTTGGGGTCAAAGTAAGACTTTTTCCCTGTCACTTCATGTTTGTTGATTAACCAATTAGATGGTATCATGGCGCGGGGCCAATTTGGTATTTTTAAAAATGTGACAAAAGTGGAAAGTTTCACTAAAAAGACCCATCGGGCCGCATCCAATCAGAAAGGACCACGTTTCCATAGATATTGGGACAAAAATTGATAGGGAAAACATGACTGTGGAAAAACGAAGAAGGGGAAAACCCGAATTCATGCCTAAATTACAACTTCTTCCTCATGGACAGAGAAATGGAAAACAATATCTGGACTTAATGTGATCCTCAACCAAAGGAAAGGACTGACCATGGCAACCAAATGAAGGAAAAATCTTTCACACATCGATCTAGGGGACAGAGGAAACTTCAAACCATGTGGACTAAGATGTTTTGAACAAACAAGGGTGAGATTAAATTGAGCACCAACATCGGCTCCGACTCGGGGATGGGAACTCCCTATGAGTGCCACAAGAACAACAAACCATGTGCCAAAAATCCATTGGGAAACGGAGTCAAGAACAAGATTGTAGAGTAGAAAGACAATAAGCAAATCCCCAAGACAAACTGAGAAACCAACAAAAACTGGTCACCGGGGACCAGGACAAACCAAAACAGAGAAAAACATGAAAGCAAAATGAAACCAAAAGACTATACACTATACAATGATGTGCACCTTGATTTAGAAAAAAATCAAGGAAAATTTTCAAGTTCCTTCGATTCTGGATATGACCATGCTAAGTAGTTCTGATATGTCTTTAACAACTAGTCATATGATTGTTTCTCTTTTCCATCCAAGTTACTATCTGACCACATTTTTTTAGGCTTATCCTTTGTGCCTAGGTCAAGTTTTTCAACATCTCTTGAGGATGCATCAAACATCAAAGTCTCGGGAAAATCAACCTGCTCAGGATATTTGCATTGATCAATTTCATACTCCTTGAAAACAACATAGCTCACAGAGTTATTAACATCAATGTCTACATGCAATACTTCATAAGAAGAATTTTTGGGGTCCTCAATGAGATATAACATTTTCTTTTCACCATATAACTTCACAAGGCTTCCCTCAATTGGTATGGTTGCATAAGACATGTCCATTTGCACACTTCCACCCACACTAGCTTCCCACTTTCTGGATAGTAACATTCCCCACTTAGCAGGACAATCCATAATTACTACATTCAAAGTTAAGTACTTTCTTGGATACGCTACCAATTGCACTACTAAACCCTTGACACATCCAACTACTGGTACCTCTCTTGAATCCATGGCAATACATTTCCCATAAGTTGTTGTTACTTTGATATTCAACTCATTCATGACCTCAAGAGGCATTACATTACATGAAGCTCCTGAGTCAAACATGCAGTTATGTAACAACCTATCTTTAATAATCAAAGTAGTGAAAAATGGATCCACTTTCAATTGGGACTCAACAAGAGAAATTCCCAAATAAACCTCAGGTGTTTCACCCAATTCCTCAAATGCTTGTGATCTTTCTAATCCTGCAATGGTAGGAGGAACCTCTACATTGTTTACATTTTTACCCTAGGTGACCTTTTCTTCCTTAAGCCCCAAATACTCAAACGTCATCTTCTTATGCTCATGGATCCTAAGCAATTCAAAAATAGGAACATTGATCTTGATCTGACTCAAGATTTGGGCTATGTCACAAAGAACATATTTGGGTAAGGCAATGTTAGGAGGAAGGTTTACAAATTCATCTGATGGCATGGGATTTTTCACAGTTTGAGCATGGGGAGGAACACAATTTTTATTTGGGGTGACAAATCCTTTTCCAGATGCATCTTTTTTAGGGGTTTCCTTAGGGATATTGGTAAGAATTGGAATTTTTGGTTTGGCCTGAGGCCCTACCCCTTTGGCAACCTTACTCCTGGTATTGTATTCCTTTTCTTGGGCAACTATTGCATTCATTAACAACTATCTGTCCTCTTTTGAAGGAATTCCTCCATCATAATTTTTAATCATTAATGCCCTTAAGTACTCAAAATCATTATTAGGAAACTCAAAATCTTGTACCATATCAATTTCAAAAAGAGGAGGAAGAGGTAATACCGGTGAATGCAATCCCAGAAATCAGCAGCAATTCTAGCACTTATCAGCTCAGTTGAGGTTGCTCCTTGTTGTGAACTTGTAGAGCAATCCATCATGCATGCATCATCATCTGTCTCATCATCATCAGCTTCCTCAACTTATTTTTCTTCATCACATGGGGAATGGGGCAAGAAACATCTATCACACCACTCCATATCATGGACCTCTTCCACAATAGCAACTCTGGCAGCTAAAGGATCAGGCACCAATCTATTTTCCCGGGGTTGGGGCTATCTATTTTCTTGATCCCACGGGCCCTTTACCCCTATCATCTGATCTATGATCACCTTTGGGATGATTTGAAAATATTTCTTAACCTTGTGGCTTGTGCTAACCTTGGGAACTTTGTCCAATCCCCTTCTCTGCTCTGGCCAATTTATAGGATATTTCCTTAACAGCTCCGGCCAAAGTTTTTACAACCTCTTCTAGATCCATAGACTTACTTGACTAAGGATTTTCTGGATTGATCAGCTTGATACCTTCCCTTTTAGGAGGCTTACCAACTACATTGATGTTATTTTCAATCTGCAAAGCCATGGTGAAGGCATGCCTCAAAGTTCAGGGTTTTTGTCCCTTAAATAATAAGCAACCTTTTTGTCAAAAGCATCAGAATATTTTATCAGACAGGAAACATCACTTGGCCTCAGGATTACAGGTAGCCTATTCAGGGTCTTATTGAACCTTTTATTGAAGTCATGAACATATTCATTAGAATTCTTCTTAATATTTTCAAATTTAGACAAAAGAAACCTGGGATCTGTCTTATCCCCATATTGCAATCTAAAAGCATTTTTCATTTTTGTCCATGAATCTATTGAGTTATCTAGAAAAGACTTATACCAGTCACGTGCATCCTCCTCAAGAGTATGAATAAATAATTTTATATACACATCCTCAAATTCAATCTCAAAGTCTTCCATCATATTGATAAAAAGTTTTAAATGTTGATCACCAGTGATAGCATTATTCCCTTGAAATTTAGGCAGTCTATTTCTAACATCTTGTGGCACTACATTTGGATATCCAGCCATACCTCTAAAATCTATAGGTCCAAAAGTGTTGACAACAAATGGAGGTCTAGGTGGAGGTTGGGCCATATTTGCCTTGAGGGGGTGATATTATAGGAGAAACAAAATGATGAGGGACAAGGGGTATTTAGAACACAAGAGTATAATTTTCAAAATGAATGTCCTCTAAAGACTTTGTTTCATGGAAAACCCTATCAACTTTGGAAAATACAAGGAGATTGAGAAGCACACTTATCATACACAAATGAAGGCCCCTCTCTAGTTGGAGAATTCAATTCTATATAAAGATTACCTGATTGAGAATCACTTGAAGAAGAATGGTAATCATCAACTCGAGTTGATCACTTTCCACAATGGATAACTCTTTTCTTGATTCCTGATCTCCAACTATTTTCCAGACTCTTTTTCCTTCTAAATTTGTCTTTCCTAGTTTTGGAAACAACTTTTTGGTAGGTTCTTTAGTGAAGAAAGATCTTCTTCCTTCTAACTTTGCAAAGATTAGTGATAGATTTCACTTAATACAGGTTAAGGCACTGGTATTTATCAAAATTTAAATCAACATGGAGTCGCCACTAAGGATTTTCACCTTAGTTTGGAAAATGCACTATAAATGACTTGTCAAATATCTATCAACACTTAAATCCTACAAAGCTTAGCAGATCTGACCTTGCTCTAATAGTATTTATCACTGATGATATAAATTTAGTGCAATAACCACTAGAAACTGGAAATATTGCACATTGAACTTGTAACTTGCACAAATCTTACAAATCTCAACAAAGGATGACATTTAAACAACACATTTACACTTAGATCATGTAAGAAACATTACCAGGGATAAATATAAGAATGCCTTTGAAGATCCTAGTCACTGCCAAAACGGTGCCAAAAAGGTGTTGATGCCACACAAAAAAGTCCGAAGTTCAAATAATCCCCGATGCAACGCTAATAATTCCCTAGAAATGGCACCAAAAAGGTGTTGGTATCCAAATTGATTCTCCCTTGGAGGCCAACCAACATCACAGATTTAACAAGATACTCAGAGACAGATGAATCATAAGTCATTTTGTAGCTGGGGAAGGGATTCAACTGGCTCTTTGTCACTCGGGCGTTGGAGAAATGGATAGCACCATATAAAAGGATTTGATCTATCCTCACTTCTTTAGGCCGTGCCTTTCGACCAGGGTGAGAGGACCCACTTTGTAACCTCTGTTGGTGAAGGACATGAAGATATCCTTCTTTACACAATTTTCAAGGGAACCTTGAAAAAATATGATCAATATGCCACAATTTAACTCTCATGAGTTGTCACTTCTAAAGAATGAGGATATTTTCTAAGCAAGGTTGGGTTACTAAAGACACTTAAAACATGTTTGCTTCTATATATTTTGGTAGTAGAATTGGTTCATTTATGGATACATAGCATAAACAGGGTTACTTCGGGTAGGATTCATGGTTATTTGAAAATTTTGTGGGGATTAAGCAAGATGAATTTGATTTCACCAAATCTTTGAGAACCTTTACAAAAATTAGAAGACTAATAGACAGAATGCTTCAAGAATAACCAAAATGTTCCTTCAACCAGAATGTGTACATCAATGGAGCCCCAGATCTGCACGGTTTCACACAATCTTTGAGAATTCAACATGAAGGCTCAAGCTAAAGATTCAATTAAACATTAAGGACCCCTGGTTCCTCATGCCTAAGATACACTCAAAGGCTTACAGACAATCTTTATCAACAAAATGATAGTAAAGTGATTTTAAATTGTTTATCTCATTATAGGATGAAGGCTCTTCTCATAATGAAATTGCAAATGCCACTAAACTATCATATGGATGAGATCCTATGTGATTCGGAAGTATTTTAAACATAATATTGCAACAGAAACATAAAAACCATTTGAAAACATTCTAAAATAAAAAGCACACATTATTTTACCCGAGATCAACATAGATTTATTCGAGATCTATTAGATTTATCAATGGGGAAAGTTTCTTGAACAGTCTCAGAGCTTGTCAATGGTTGTACACTCGCAACCATCTTGATGCGATCAAATCTAAAACACAAGAGATTAATAGGTTTCTCATATGGTCTCTCAGGAAGATGGGATTTCTCAAATTTTCTCATAAGAATTAAACCCCCAACCATTTGCAAGAGTATCCTCATTTCATTTATACAATTCACTCGCTCATTCATCCCAAATTTTACCCCCAAAAAGAAGAATATTCGAGGAATCCTTTGATTGTTACCAATTTGTCTCAGAAAGTGATGTTTAAAAAATTTACACTCGAAGCTGCTAGGTGGACAAATCATGAACTGATCACGTTTCTTAGACCCTCAACCATAACTGGGATGCCATGCCATAGCATTTTGATAGTCCTTCTAATCATTTTTTTATTTTTCATGCGAGAAATCCCCTTCTTAATCATTTTCAGGTGGCTATATATAGCTGGATTTGACAAGAAATCCTTTTCACCCTCGAGAATACACCTTGAGAAATGAGTGCTCTCGCATGGATATTGCATTCGTGCACTACAAGTCCAAGTCGGCCAAGTGCAAAGAGGATTCAGTGGAATCCTCCATGTGTTTCCTTGGCGCAACTTTAAAGGTGAAGTCCAGAGGCAGGTTCCCAAACAAGCGCGGGCCTTCCACGTGCCCTGAGCCCAAGAAAATTACCTTGGCCTTTGAAAAAGTCTTAGTATAGAGAGGAGCCAGTGAAATCCTCCATGTGTCTCCAAGGCGTAACTATGATATGGTGCCCAAAAGTAGAGACCCTAAATAAGTGCGGGCTCACCATGTGTCTCGGCCCAAAAAAGTTATTGAAAGAGTTTAAGGACCAGTGGAAGGTGCCACATGCATAGGGTCCGAGAAAGTTTCTCTAGCCATTGAAAAGTCCAAGTATGGGTAGGAGCCATTAGAAACCTCTAAGTGTCCCTTCGGTGCTTCTTCAAAAGTAAAGTATAAGGGTAGGTCCCAAACAGTGCGGGCCCTCCACATGTCCCAGGCCTTAGAAAGTTTCTTGAAAAGTTTAAGTATAGAGAGGAGCAGCGGAAGCCTCCACATGTCTCCTTGGCGCAACTGCTAAGGTAGGACCTAGAGGCGGATCCTCAAATGAGTTTCGGCCCTCCATGTGGACAATATTTGAGTTGAAGCGGGCCTTAGAGTTTCAAAATGCCCAAGACCCACCTCTCCACTTCTAACTTTTGATGTGGGCCCCAATGGAGTTGCGGGTTATTTCATAACTTTGCTCCCTCGTACAAAGAGGCAAAAAACTTCAAAATGTTCTACCGACCTGCCTTCCCACTTGTAACATGAAAAACTACCATGTGTCCTTCTTCGGGGTCAAAGTAAGACTTTTCCCTGTCTGCTTCATGTTTTTTGATTAACCAATTAGATTCTATCAGGGCCGCAAGGCCAATTTGGTATTTTTTAAAAATGTGACAAAAGTGGAAAGTTTCACCAAAAAGATCCATCGGGCCGCATCCAATCAGAAAGGACCACGTTTCTACGGATATTGGGACAAAAATTGATAGGAAAACATGACTGTGGAAAAACAGAAGGAAGGGGAAAACCTGAATTCACACCCAAATTACAACTTCTTCCTCATGGACAAGAGAAATAGAAAACAATATCTGGACTTAATGTGATCCTTGACCAAAGGAAAGGACTGACCATGAAAACCAAATGAAGGAAAAATCTTTCATGCATCGATATAGGGGGACAGAGAAAACTTCAAACCATGCGGACTGAGACATTTTAAACAAACAGGGTGAGATTAAATTGAGCACCAACACAATCATGATATATGCTTTACACTAAATCATCACCTCTTGAAGATCACTCATCCATATGTCGCATTGAATATCATCTACACATCTTCATTATATAATCAATAATCCATGATTTATTCATCAAGTATTTCTAATAAATGACGAAACATCGCTCAAAACATTTCTCGATGACGCACTCTTGTTTACAGTTCATTCAGTAACTGCTGAGGGGGCATAAATAAATTAAACTCATTGCATAGATACACATCCACTCGAGGGCACATAGCTCTTATCATTCACACAACATTCCATTCCATCTCATCCACAACATACTACATATCTTGGTTACAATTACTCTTGGTTACATTTGCTTTTACATGATTCACTTTATTACACATGCTAGATAGATATCATGTATGTCTTTATATTTAGCATATACACATGCGTGTTCACTTTCCTTTCTAGTTGTGATCGCAGATTCTACGTATCTATTACATGCAACATGGATGTTTGGTGCAAGTACTTATTACCGGTCCCAAAAAGGCTCCTGGGGGCATACAAATTTGTACAGTACAGGTGTTATTATTTCATTTTTGTTCATAACACACTACTTTATCAATTCATACATGCTTTGACATACTTTTTATCTTTCTAACATGCTAATGGGTGCTTCATGTGTAGCATTTGTTATGCAAGATTACTTACTTCCATGATTATATATTACATTTCTTGTCATTATTTTCCACTATTTGTGGGATTTTCCCTTTGTCTTATGTGCACAATTGTCTATTTACGGCCACTATGACCTTGATTATCTTGTGACATCATGAGTGGTGCCCCATGTTTTCAACCAATGTTTTGCAGTCTTTTTTTTGCGTGTTTACATTATCTTCTTTTGTGTTAGCTTAAGTAATGTCTGCTTAGCTTACATATTGTATTTTACATGCATGTTTGTATTTTCTTATACTAACACTTGTCTCCTAGCCATTTGTTTGTGTGTGCCTTTGTTTCTACCAAGCACATTCCCTTTGCCTGTAGGGCACAATTTCAATGTAGCAGTCCATCCTCCTTTGGGCCACATACTCCTTCAGCAACGTTGCATGCACCCCAAATGGGAGGGCATCATTTCGGTGAATCAAACACCCCATACAGACTTATACATAAAGCACAATACCACTACATAATTGATAGTTTCATACAAGGATCAAAATTACACTAAGCTCCTTAGTACACAACAACCTTTCCTATATGCCTAAAACCAGGGGGAAATTACATAGCGATTGGAAGTTCAGAACAGCCTACAAAATTCCATACACAACATATTTTACAGGGCATACAGGCCTTAACACTTACGTTTATACACACCATCTGCAATGGTGTTCTAGTTCTAGGGAGCAGTTAAAGGATATAGGATGACACTAGAATTTCATCTCTACACTACTTTTGTCATGGTGTAGGATCACCCAAAAAATCAACATTTCAGAGCGCTCTACAACTTTGGGAAGTGGTTAAAGGTTGGAAGATGACACTAGACTTTTCTCCCTACACTTCTTCTATCGTGGCATGATATCACCCAAAAAACTTAGACTTTACCGACATCTATATGATCCCTTCTACACTCTTTTCCTCATCAGGGATCAGGTGCACATGTTCCTTTTTTCACTTTTTCAACATTTTACATACTTTTTTATATATACATGTGTATTTGACTAATTTTTTCTTCTTTTCCTTATAGGTCGATTCGTATGAGAAGTGGTAGTCAACATCATCAACGTCATTCCACAACATCACCACATTAACAAAAACAAAATCAACATCAACAACAAGTACATCATGACATTTACACGTGTTCCTTCCCTAGGTACATTTTTCATCATCACTTTTTTCACTTCCTCATCCTTAGCATCCATGATTTACACTTTTATCATTCCACGCTTTGTCTAGTCCCTTGACACGCTTTCAACATCGATCTTCAGGGTTATCAGAACACATGTCTATCTACTTCATATTACCAAGCTTTCCGCTCACCAACATAAAGTGGGGAAAATGTAGACATAAAATTACACACTTTGGGTAATTATCTAGTCTTGGTTACATACTACTATTCATGTGATTCCTAATTAAGACAAATACTAATTAACCCATGTCTTTGGCCACCTTTATTCATTTTCTATTGTTACTTTTAGTCATGTATCCTTACTTGCTCAGTTTGCATTTTACTCTTCAACATTTTTCATCCTGGACACTAGCGCCCATCCAGGATGCCAACACTAGGCGCCCTCGTCCCCTTTGGGCAACCTTGTCCTCTTTGTACTTTGATCACACTTTTTGGGTCCTTTCTATCCATTTGAGCATATTATCTTTTAAGTAATTAGCCTTTTCGTGGTTAATTATGAAATTCATGTAAGGGAATCATATAAATATAAAGTTATGTGATCATAATAAAGGACCAAGCACTAAGCACTATCTCTCACCGCCTAAGGATGCATCCATCCAAGTATCTAAGGATCCATTTGCATCTATCTAGCGCTATCACAAGGGACACAAGAGCTAATTTTCTGCATCACACACATAGGATGGAAGTTTATTCTTTTCCATGCACACATTTACCACATTCTACATATAACTAGTTACTTGTTATCCAAGTGAAACACACATAAGAGAAACCTAGGGGACAAATTCACACACACACAAAACTACATTGGGTCTTAGATGTAGTGCAACGCTCATTTTTAAGTTCACCATTGTGACAGTTGAAGACAATCTGACCCCTCATTTTGCATCTTTATTTTTAGGATTTGATGTCTATTTGAAGGTTTTGCAGGTTCATACTTCATTGCGGTTTTTTGGCGATTCCAACGATCACTGTGCAATCTCGTAACAATCAAAGGTGACTAAAGGAGAACACCTTGTGACACCTCAGGGAAGGGTTCTTGCACATTTCTGCAAACCTAGGCATCCAGGAAAAGGTATAGGGAACCCACGGTCACCCTTTTCCTTCTCGAGGTGCCCCAATCTAGGCTATTTATCCAAATCTACATTTTTGTGAGCTTCGGTATGATGATCAGTGCTTCGTCTTTTCCAATTTTCCAACTCTGAGAATTCTCTAGAACTCTGTGAATCAGCTAAGGCTTCTTACCCTCTCTTTAAACTTAGGGTTTTTACTTTCTTGCTTAGATTGCTTTGGTTACTTTCAGTATTTAATTGATGTACTTATTTATTGCTATAATAACATTCGATTAGAATTTTATTCACATTTTATCTTAATCAAAACAAAGAAGAAAATGGAGTAGTGACACTCAATCTATGAGTGAAATTATGCGCCCTGTATTACTTGGAAAAACGAGTGCAAATGGTAACTATAGTAAATAAAAAAATTGAATTAATATATATATATAGTGATAATAAAAAGTGAATAGTAACTTCAAATGAATCGTGATTGAATTAGCATTTGAGCTATAAGCTTGTGAGGATGCCGCAAATTATGGTAGCAAGGTTGATGAGATTTGAGAGAGTGGCGACGGCCGTGGCATCACAAATGATAGATGAGTTGGTAAGTACAATTATTTTTGAATGTTTTGGTGAAATTTGATCTATTTTTTCAAATTTTCCAAATTTTGAATTTTTGGGTGTTTCTGACGCAAGCGGGAGTGGACAAGGTGTTGATGTATTTTGGGACACCAAAACCTAGTTCTAGGAACTTGTTTCCTTCTCCTAGGCATTGACATGACCCAAGAGGGTATTTTAATAGCATAATGTGAAATATGTGGCTTTTTAATTACTTGGCGCAGTATGGTTGGTTGTATTAGCATATATATGAGGTACTAATGTCAAAATTTTGTAGGTGTTTGTGTTTGATGAGAGAGATATACACTCGAGGGAGTTCCATGGAACTTGACATTTGAGTCAATTATTAACTTTGGGCTTATCTGACGCGGAGTGCGGTATACTAGACCATTCTGGCCTGAGGCACATAGCGATATGGGGGAGGTACCCCATAATATGCCTATATTGATTGCATTGTGCAAAGCGGTGGTGTGCAGATACATGTAATTTTTGGCTACCTACTAGGGAGATGACATTAAACCTAGAGGATGTATATTGTATATTGTGACTACTAGTTATGGGTGAGAGAGTTTAGGTGATGGCTGTAGTGGATACTGAGAAGCAGATGAGAATAACTAGGTGATAATTTACAGGGAAACGAGTATAGAAAGAGACCCATATTAGTCTAGATTTCATATTGAGATTAGGTGTTCAACGATTACAAAATTTTATTACAGTTGTGAGTTCTTGATTTGTTATAGTAGAGGGTGGTTGAGTGGGTAGCATGTATAAGATGCATGAGATTTGTCAGCACATAGATGAGCATGGGACTAGATTTGGATAAGCGAGGTGTACGTTGGCCCATTTATACAGATTCACATAGGAGGACCATGGGGTGGACTTGGATCCACCATATGTTACATGTATGGGCCCATAAGCATATTACAATATTGAGGCCACTCGGTGGGCCACGGGGTAATTGGGCGAGGACTGACATTTTTTCGGTGAGGTGGAAAGGCATGCTTAGTAGGAGACTAAACACAACCACCTATACAGAGGTTCATTTTAAGAGACCTCTTAGAAATTAGAGGTGGAAAATACCTAGCAAATATCCTCGGAACCAGTTTCGCGGGAAGGTAATTTTTTTGGGGGTCCTGCAACAAAATTTTCACCTGATTTTTAAGAGGTGTGACAGAAGGCTGCAAATGCATGACAGAAGATTTGATGTCACGTGTCAACAAGGTGGTGGATGCGGGTCAACAAACCTCATTGACACACGTCAACAAGGTCGTTTATGCACGTCAGTGAGGTTCGTTGATGCGTGTCAACCACCTTGTTGACGCGCGACAACAAATCTTCATCGCCATGCATCTATAGCCCTCGCCCTTTGGTCGAGTGAAAATAAAATATCTGTGTCACACGTCAAAAACTCTCTATCATGCATCTACTTCCTCCACACTCCTATCACACATCAACAAACTCTCCATGTCATGCATCAACAAACTCTCCATGTTGCGTGTCAACAAACTCTATGTCGCTCATTTGTAGCCTCCGCCCTCCTGTCACACGTCTATAGCCTCTGCCCTCCTATCACATGTTTACTGTACTTGATAATACATATGCCCCTAGGTGGTATGAGTGATCTAGTAGTGTTCTACCTAGTGAATAATCTAGGATTATATAGGGGATAGTTTCAAGGGTAGGTGAATCGACCCCCTAAAAAAATTAAACTATAATTTTTAGGCAAACAGGTCACTGACCCGCGCTAGAAAATTCACCTTTTCAAATTTTTCAAAAATGGAATATTTTCCATATTACAAATATTCGCCACTAAAATTATCCCTGCACCTATAGGTCAATGCTTAATCGGATGGGTCCAAGGGCCATCATATGGAGGCCATATAGAAATTAAGGTGATTAGATTGAAAAATAAGTAGAGTTACAGTGCATTCGACACACCATGTGGTTAACAGACTGATTTCTTAGAGTGACCGAGTTCTTTCAGGAAGAGCGTGTGTTGAGGCAAATCGATATGGCTCAAGATGTTCCCCTAGAGCCATATGTATGGGTTAGAGCTACTAGATCAACAATGCGGCTTGAAGTGAGGCCAACTATGACAGGAACACAAATAGTGCATTCTAGTACAAATGAGGTGGATGCGGATGTAGAGAAAACATAGGTGAATGATGTAGGATGTACCCAAGCCTATATCAAGTGGTGAACAACACATAAATAGGTGCTATTATTTATAGTTTTCATGGATGCGGTGGGTGGACCACCAGTTAGATGAGTAGAGGGGAAGGCACCTGCCCCAAATGGAGATGGCCTAACAACGACATTAGCTAAGCATAAATATTGTTTGTTGGTATTTTTTATTGTTACGTGGTTGTATATTTGTAAACGTGTGTGATAATGAATGTGGTATTAAATGATTTTAAGTGACACTTAATATTACTTTGTTGTTCATTCATCAATTTTCACGTTGATGTGAAATGTGTTGTCAGATGTTCTTGTGGGAGGTGGGATGTTAGAGTGAGTAGATGCTATTATGGGCGAGCATGCCCATTTATTTAATCTAGTGTTGATAGCAGAAACCACTTGTATTGTACTATTGAGTAAGCATGATGGGGCTCATACGTAGAATCAGTGAGCTAGGGAGGCCATAGGTAGAGGAGCCTTGGCTTAGGATGTATTCACAAAATATGTAGATTTGTAGTGTTGGTTCGCAGAGCAGTTAGCCAAGGTAGCTATATTACGCAGAACAGACAAAGAGATATAGGGGCCACAACTAGCAGCGTAGATTGAGTAGTGAAGCATCTATTTCTAGAGCTTCCATGATTATTTATAGTAACAATGATGATGATGTATATAATTAACTAAAATATGAAATTGATATCTATATTTTATAGTTAATCTAAGCAGGTAAAGA
Source organism: Taxus wallichiana var. yunnanensis (assembly GCA_018340775.1). NCBI lineage: Eukaryota > Viridiplantae > Streptophyta > Pinopsida > Cupressales > Taxaceae > Taxus > Taxus wallichiana. Next base: position 959,738,848 of record CM031235.1, read on the forward strand.
AATGTAATAAATGGTATAAACTGAAAACGATACTAACTATTTTATTTTAATATTTAAATGAAATGAAATAAGTTTTAATATTGGTAAATAGTTTTTTGAAAGGGACTATACCCTTGTGTACAAAAGGAGGCCTAAAAGCTGAATAAGAGAGGAAGCGAGAGAAGGCTGTATCAAGCACAAAGTTATTCTGAGCAAAGAACACCGAAGCCTAGAAACAGACAACACAAAGCGAGACTTAACAAGCAAAACAACGGCAACAAAACAATGAGCCTCTGACAAAAGCGGTAGTAAAATTTGGACTACTTCTTGGCAGCTTGATCAATACTCATCTTTACTTTTTTCCAAGCATGATACATACCCAGCGTGGTCATGATGGCGACATCCGTCTTATCGAGCTCCTCTACGGTTCTTTTACTCTCTTTCTCATTGCCCCAAAGAGTAATCGGGACACCATTTGAGCTGCGAAACACTTCTTGCATGACCTTGATGAATTCCTCTATGGCCCCGAATCTTTGCAATATTATACTCATGCCTAGTCTTCGTTTTCCCAAGGCGGGAGTCTAGGGAGGTCGAGTTTTGTATATTTCATCAAGTGCAGCTATTGCCAATGCTCCCTTCTCCCTCAATGCTTTTTTGCCTTTTTGCTTAGCAAGATTTTTACCTCATCCTTCAACAATTTAAGCTCGGCCTCTAAGGCCTCAATCTTCTAGAAGGGTTATCCGTTGGTGCCGCTGGGCTGGCACTACTAATGTTCAGCGAGATCACGAGCAATGTCATCCAAAGGTTCATCCCCTCAGCAGTGAGCTCAAGGTTGAGTCTCCTAGAAAGCCCTGGTGACACGTTTAGAAGTAGAGGCAGTGTGGGTGGCGAGGGCAGCAGGAGGAGGAAAGAAGGAGAAGCATGAGCGGCACTGCATGTAGGGCATCGGCACCGGAGGAGGCGGCGGCGGCGAGGGCGGCGGGGAGAGCAGGGAGACGCGGCAAGCGGAGCCCAACAAAGCGAGGCCAGGGAGAGGAAGGGACCAGGGGAATTTGATAAGGCGGTGCTTGTGAATAAGCAGAATAAGCCCTTAGTGAAGGGAACCGCCCGGGTATGCTTACAGGAACTCCAAATGGAGCGCTCAGAGAGAGTTTAACGAGATAGTGGGGAAAGCAAACCAACCTACTCCTACGAAAGTGATTCAAAAAAGACAAGGTGCTTGTGAGGGACGAGTAACAAACCTGCCTTCCAAGGATATGTAAGCGAATCATCATGCGGGTGACTTCATCATACGGAGAAGGAATTGAATTAACATGAGACCGCGGTGTTGAATATAAGCTTCTCCTCCTCCTCCACAAATCTTCTCTCTTGACCTCTTTGATAACCCTCTTGTTGAAGAAGCGGTATCCTTCAAGTTTGAGGCCGATCACTTCGGCTATGAGTTCGTCATTAATAAGAATCTTCTGCCCTCCATAGTCGACCATCCTCTCATTCCACTCCTTGGCAAAGCGAACAGAGATGCTTTGATCATGCCCTTGCACTCTCTCCACAAAGTTGGTGAATCCGCCAATACTAAGAATGTTCCAGAGCTCAGTGTTATCTTTCCAGTCAGGGTCTGCACACGGCTCAATCTGGCAGGGAGGCCCTCCCATCTTCACAAGGATGTGCTGGTTACAACAATTTTCAAAATACCTTTGGGCGTTGGGAGTGGTTCGTTTCTCACCGTTGCGGGTCGCATAAAAATGGGGACTGTAGCCGTTGGTCCTCCACGAGCATTTGGGATTGCGATCGAGTCTGCGTGAAGTTGCGCGTGGCGCTTATCTGTCGCCTTTCACCTTGTAGTTATCTTCGGTTTTTCGCGGAGCTTGGCACCGAATATCAACAACTATTGTACTTCCGCGTCTTATTGTTTTTAAATTAAGACAACTCCACTTGAAGTTCCTAAACAAAATCTTGCTATCATTTGGAGTAGATATCATATGCCACGCCAAATAAACTAAAACAGCACCTGTGGAAGAATTTATGGATTTCCTCCAAAGATTAAAGCATATCTTTAGAGATTGTTTGCGTGTGAAGGTCGCATGTGTATCTTGTTGTGAAGGTGATTAGGGATACTTATCATTATCCCAAATAGTGAAATTTAAATTAATGCCATAATTGGCCATTGCATCGGCCGACTTGTTTCCTTCCCCTGTAAGTATGTATGATTACGATCTTGTTGAAGGTATGATGATGCTTATGGACTCGAGAGATAAAATCTTTGATATTCCAGCTATTTTATCTCTTATTTCCTAACATGAAAGGCATAGCAATATGGGTGAGAGGATGCATCATAGAGAAGAAATAATGAAATATTGAGTGAATGTTTTGAGAACAAGTATGCAGCCATTTCACAACAAGTATACAACCTGTACGCAATAAAAAAGTAGTAAATACACATCACATGTGCATCATGTGTGAAGTGGAGAGGGAAATCCAAAGGTCTTTAATTGTAAATTTTTTATCTAACCATTGAAGTCCAATGATCATCAAGCAATGATAAATTATAATCATTAAGGAGTGTTGGTGGTTATTTTACTTTGGAATTTATATTCAAATTCTAGTCCTTTCAAGTTGTTTCATGGATAGGAAAATTAAGAGTCACGTAAAAAGATCTAAAGACTGTATAAGTTAAAAAGACAACAAAACAAGGAAGTGATAGATATAAAATGAAGTAATTTGTTTTCAAATTTAGTGGATAGAATAGAGAAGTTAACATCTATGTTGAACTAGTGAAGTTGTAGAAGATGAGAAAAGAAAATATTATTCAGAGTAGATAGTTGAAGAGTGTATAACAAAGCAGAGAAGGGGAGAATGTTTGTTGGAAAATATATATAGCAGATTTTTTGAATAGTAACAAAGAAAAAGCAAAATCGCCATCATTTTCTTGAAGAAGAAACTACAAAAGGTGGAAGATTATGTTGTTGAGGTTGGTGCCTCAAAAAATTGGGGATTGGTGTCTCCAGTGGGTTGGAGTTCACAAAAATTGGTTGAGTTGGTGATCGTCTTTGGGGATTGGTGTCTCCAGTAGGTTGGTGCCTACAAAAACTTGTAAATCATTCAATTTGGGTTGTATTTGGATGGTGGATCCAAGCAATCGTATTTTGTGGTTTTTCCTAAGGAGGGTTTTCTACGTAAATATGATGTTACTATGTTACACAACAACAACATCCATAATGTATTCATTCATAAATGCATACATGAGGCACCCTTTACACCTAGAACCAATCCCCCTCTTTGACGATGCCAGTATATGTTCTTTCAATAGTGAATGGAAAGGAGCTCATTAGACACAAATGAAAACACATGCAATAATTCAAAAATTCCCCCATTACTGTGATGTGCCCAAAGTGCCCAAAGTTGATGTTCCTTCCTACAAAGACTTTTGATGGTTAGATCTTTTACTTTAGCAACCATTCTAACAGATACAAGCAAACATTAGTGTTAAACCACAATCCAAACAATTTCCCATTGGGAAGATATCTAAAACTCTTAGCCCCCTTTGCATATAGAGAAGACTAATGCTCAAGATGGAAACAATAGTGGAACTAATAGCATCGAAAACGGCTCACGAGGAGAATCCCCAATGGAAATGGAACTACTAGAATTTAAACATATATCTCAGTATATTGGCATATTTAATTTGTTATCGGGATTGTTCACCTTCCACCTCCTGCCACTTCATCAGTTGGGATGTTTGGTGTCCTCTCTACCTGCACTTGTATAAATAATAAATTATGATTTGTGTCAAATATCAATTCAATTTTAATCATTTTGTAACATTGTTATCAGAGCAGTTGTAGACAGTTGGACCTGTGCGAAAGATTGCATCTCTCTATTTCTTTGTTTTGGATGAATATTCGACACGTGTGGAGTCCTTAGCCAGAGACCTATAAACACCTAGAACAACCTGACTTGGAAATTTTTTACCTGGTGTCTGTGTCAAAACCTGAGACTTCTTTTGAAACTACTTTGGATTTGTTGGACGTGGTGTAAACTTGCTCTAACAACGACTTATTTGGTGTGGAATTTTTATTAGAAGAATGGAGGATTTTTCTTAGAAACATGGTGATAGACGTGTAAATCTAAGTGGAATAACTTGCAACCAACAAGGTTCTTGAACCATGGTGAAGTTGACGCGCAACAAAATCCAATCATTAGTGGTGACCCTTGACCAGAACTTGAAGGAGTGACTGTTACGTGTACCTAAGTGAAGTTTAGAAAAGCCTGGAGGAACCATCACCTGTGACCCCAACATCAGTATGTGAATTCTTTTGGTGTTTTCATTATCTTGTGTGGAAGGAATTCATTTCATTTTTTTGTTTGTAATTATTTTGGAAGTCGGAGAGCGTCAAAATTTGCATCTTCCTTGGGAGGTGGTTTTCATAGACCTGATCACGTGTGAATCAGACCAAACACATAAGAAATGTGGAAGAAAAAAACTTGTGTGGATGAAGAAAGGGTGTGAACAACTGTAATCAAGAGAAACTCATAAGGACCAAGCGACCTGAAGCACAAGAAGACCAAGTTAACATGTAAGGAACATCTTGCAATGACCTCTAAAAGGAGAGATTTGGTATGCAAATGCGTAAGGAAATATTTCAAAAATAAGTTAAATATGCTTCAATAGGAGAAATCACAAGTTCAATACAAACCCCAACTTCATCATTTGCAAGAAACCAAAGTTAAAAGGGTAAAATCCATGATCTCATGCAATAATCTAAATGCATGAGAATCGTGCTTGAAGAAATATAGCGATCTCATAAGTAACCATAGGGACATGTAGCCTTTGAGAGACCAAAGTCAAGCACAAGAGAGCGTCTGTCTCTACTCTGAGTTATTAAAAGTATCCAAAACTTACAGATTTGAGGACATAGTGCATAAAAAATTTCATGACAGATTCTTGTTTGACGTACGGTACTAGATGAAGAAGAGTCATGCCAAGCTCAAAGAAGGCTATGATGTAAATGACGAATGCTAGATAGAATTCCCACAGGAGCATCCACGTCGCACTGCACAAATATACCAAGCGCACCTCTTCATTCGCAATTAAGGAAACAATAACACATATGGTCAAAGTGATTCAAATAAATCCAAATGATGTCCTCGTGACAAGAATTAGAAAGGACATGTTGCGAATCAACATGACAATGACTCAAAATAAAATGTATCAGAATCAGGATCAGAAGAAGATGATGATGATGTTTTGGGGGTGCCTTTGTAAAAACAATGAAATAAGGGGGGAATGTTGGCATATTTCATTTTTTATCAATATTTTTCACCATCCACCTCCTATTGCTTCATCTGTTGGGACATTTGGTGTCCTCTCTACTTGCACTTGTATAAATAAACAACTATGATTTGTATCAAATATCAATTCAAGTTTATGTTGGCATGAAAGAGATCAGAAAATGATTGAATTCATTACCAAAGACACAAGATGCCAGTAAATACAAGAATGAAACAATTCGAATGAATTGTCAAATATTTAGAGGAGGGTAACCAGACTAGGTCGGTTTACATCATAAACAAATGTATTAATTAATATGCTAACGTTCCCCCCATAATACATTATTTTTACAAACATCATATTTCTAGATAATGGATCTCCCCTTTATTTCAAATGTGGTAAAAAAATTACACTCTCTGTGTAGCATGCTCACCTTTAAGGAGGCATGCCATCTTCATGGTTTTATAGTCTTAGTGACACCTTGGTTTTTTCTTGAAGGATTACTAAAAACTAAAAGTACTTGAGGGTACATCTCTCTGCTAACACCTTGATAATGGTTTCTAAAAGGAATGATAATCAAGATCATACTAAGCCAAGAACACAGATGCTAATCAAACACCACGATCAATAAGATGAAAGGAATTCACCAGAATAACTTTACATAAAACCTTTACAAACAAATGAGCAACAATATCATATGTTATTATGGAACTCAATGCAATACATTGAGAATGGGCCTTACTTAAATAGGCAAGGAATAACAATCTAAAAACCAGTCAAGGTCGTAAATCAAGCCATAAATCAAAGAAATAACTAGTCATCAAAGAACTAGTCAAGACCATAGATTTAGGAGAGAACTAGACATCAAGGATCTAGTCAATACCATAAATCAAGGAAAGAACTAGTCAATACCATAGATTAAGGAAAGAACTATACCTAACAACTAGATAATATCTCCAAATATCTAAATAAGATAAAAGAAATATCCACACACATAAGTGGGTGAGGATAAATACAATAAAGGTAAATAAAGTACCTAGGTGAACATGAGCTAAGGTAAATACCTACTCTAACACCCGCCCTCAAGTGAAGCTCGGGGCCAAAATAGAAGTGGCATGTCCACAGTATGAGTCCCGAAAACTAGGCTTGATGAGATACTCATATACAATAACTGGGAAAAAGGAACACCGCAAGGTACCCAAAACCAGTAACAACAAAGTAAAGAGAGTAAAAACCACTCGAAGGCATCCCAAGAAGCTCGGATCAAAAAAATTGTACAATGTTGAAGAAGTTTGGTGTGCACTATGGTCTGAATCCACTGCTTGATCACAAAACTCAAAAACAACTGACACTAGGTTTCACTAGAATAGCTCCATACAAAGAGACTATCAACGGAGTGATGTCGAAAGTGTAAAAAACACCAAACAAAATTTGATCAACTACTACAAATAGGTGTGCCACGATCTAGGAATAATAACCAAAGCAACAAGGCAAGGACACAAACTCCAGAGTGTCACGATCCAAGAAAAGCTAAGGTAACAAGGCAAGGACACAAAACCTAAAGAAGCAGGATCAATACCACACCCTCCCATACTGCTGAATAGGTGGAGTGACGCTACAAATCTATATGAGTTGTCAAAATAACTACTCAAACACCGAAAAATAACACTAGAATTCACTGTAATAGATCCCTCACAAGAGATACTATCAACATGCCAAAAGTGTCAAAATACAACTACAAAATCTCTCAACAAATAAGAGAGATACACTACACACCTGCCAAAGAAAATACTCAAAACAAGAAGCATCACAATAAAGGTATAGAAAGTGGAGTAGAGGCCGAATCGTGGAGGAGCCACGCCCGCAGAGTCCTCTCAATGAATGCCTATGTCGCTTGCCGCATTTACAGTGATCAGACATCCACCCCAAATCAACACGGATGGATAAAGAAGAAGATGCTGCATATGACTTGTTTCACAAAATGCCACAATGGGTGCATCTTACAAAGGGCATCGTCGAATGTGTCCCCAGAGTTGA